>OV656873.1:99411481-99702113 GCA_927399465.1 Sarcophaga caerulescens | reverse complement strand
TTTTTCGGGTAGAAGTTATATTATATTACATGGCATCTAAAGGTTTTTCTGACAATATCAACCATACATATTCCACAGAAGTTCCTTCTACAAAATTTTGAAAAATTTTTCTGTCATCCAAAATATGTGAATATCATGCCTTACTAATTTTTTTTAAACCGATCTATGTCTTCTTTATTCGTTCTTAAAGAAACGTTTGGGGTCTCGTTTAGTTGGGTCAAGATAGAATTTTTTAAAAAAACTTCTTTTTTTGGGTATTTTTCAAGAATTTCTAGAATTTTTTACTGTCGTCTTAGCTCAATTCATAAAGATAAATTCAAATATAAGATTAGGTTTGGCGGCAGACTTCCCTTCTAATAAGCCAACACAATACCTAATAGACTACAGCAACACAAATACCTACTAGTCTACAATGGCTTATAATGTAAACATTATAAACTTTGTTTTTGCTGTGTGGGTAAACAAAACCTTTTCATAGTATAAATCGTCTAAAATTGTCGATTTCGGCTATTTAGCCGTCTATCCATAATGTTTTGTTTCTCTTTCTATCAACTAGCTGTCTTGAAAATGATATGCAACACAAAAACTCCATTCATTATAATGATAATTTCAAACAAAACATGCCATATTTTATGCGGCACTTATTGCACATTAATAACCTAATAAAATAATTATAAAAGCCTAGAACAAACACTACTAACATTAAAAATAAAAAAAATTTGTAAAAATCTTCATAAAAATGTTTGTTCATAACCTAAAAAATAAATCTAGAATGACCAATGAACTGCACTAGTCCAACACATATTAGAAAAAACAGGAGGAAAACACATCAATCAACTTGAAAAATATGATGTCCTATGCCACTGATTTCGTTTGTTTTCTTTGTTTTTCATTCAATTTTATTCATTGTATTGCAACTTTATTTTTTTTTTGTTATTAATTTTTCTAAAGCCAAAAAGAAAAAGTCATTTTAGCAACGTAGAATAGAATCTGTATTCTTAAACCGTAAAACAATGCTGAGGAAATACTGCAAAGCAAAAAGATGAAATTAAATCAACATCTAATTTTCTTTTAACCTCGAGTCGTCTATCATGTTGCAGAAAGTCAAAATATTTTCGACTTTACAATGCCAAAAAAGAAAACAATCAAAAGGAGAAAAATTTGAAGCTGCTTGTAACAAAAAGAACCATTACACAAAGCAAATGATAGGCGGAAACATTTTCTATTTTTCTTATTCTTTTTAGAACTTCATACACAGTATGTCCATTAACCCATGAAAATTGTACACTTTCAATGTCGTCCCAAGTTTGACAATTTTGTTTGGTCACCTACCCATTCGTTCATGTTCTGTCAAAGACAGTTTAGTTAGATCAACTTTTTTGGCATTAACAATAGGATTGCAGTTGAGGAAGAATTATGAAATGGGTGATCATAGACAACAGATGTGTATTCCCTGAAAGAGTTCTGGAGCAATCATCCAAAAATCATCTTCAGCGATGAGACTTATTTCTGATTGAATTGGTACGTGAAGAAACAAAATTATCAAATATGGATCGATACCAATTCACATGAGATCGATTCCGAAAAAATAATTATTTGTTATGAATTTCAAGCTAGCGGCATTATTGTTCCACGTTTCTTTGTGAACGAGGTTAGTCAGGCTATTACTGTCAATGGCGCGCATTACAGGTCGATAATTACCAAATTTATTTGCTTGAATTAGATGATCTGCAAACCAACGACATGCGCCACACAGCTCATGACAAATTGTATATTCCGCTTGAAATAAAATAACTGAAAGAAAAAACATTTTATTTTAGCGAAACGTGCATTTTTAAAAATCTACATTGCCTCAAAGAACAGAGCTAACTTGGGTTTTATAAAGTACCCTTTTATAAAGTCCTCTTTTATAAAGTCCCCCGTATTATTCGTTTCATTACACACTTATAACATTTTCTTGGCATTTCTCAGAATTTCTGTTCAAAACACCTTCAACTCAACATGGTTTGTTACTAAATTCTGGGTGTCCAAAAATTGTTCTTCTTAATTTTCCAAGTGCTAAATATTGACTCCTTCTCTTCATAGTAATTTCACCTTCTACAGAAGCCATTGTGAGGTACTCCCAGTCGTCGGTCATATTGCCAGTATCCCTTTATAACTAATATGAAATCCTTAAGATGAACTGTGGGCACTTTTAACGCAATCTTTGTTCTACATATATCCATATCGGGTCAGATAAGTCTGGTCTACAAGTGGTTTCATAATTTTTTATGCTCCAATTAGTGGAGTTCAGCTCTCTTCAGAGTAATGCCAAGCTTTGCCAGCTAGCCTTTGCAACTTCATCGACTTTGTTATTATTTTAATAATCCTGTGCACAAAGATATATATGAAGGTAACCATGGAGTGTCTGTATATCTTCTTCAGAAACAACTCCTGTTGGTAAAGATGCGTATACTCTTATACCGAATAGTACTCCAGTAATCGGGTTCTGCAATGGCCGACTTCAGACGAATTAACTTCTTTTCTTAATTTTTTCTAGGATACACTAGTCTATTGAAGAAGAAAAAAATAATACGACAAGTTCATTACAAATTCCACATATACATATTTAAAGCAATTTGATAGCAACTTTCAGCAACATAATATAAGATATCTTCGGTAATACTATCTACAGCAGTGTATATGTATATGCAAACAACATACATAGATAAACTTTTGTCAACATTATTAACTGATACATATGTATATGTATGGATTTATAAACATATGCATATTTGCGAACGATTGTATCACTTTGACTACATCAGTATTTTCAAATTCATGTAATGGAGAATAGAAATTTAAGACAAGCAGCAACAAAGAAATATCAATCGTTTAAAGCTATACAAGGACTTTGTTACAGCTTTGTTGCACGGTAGATTCTAAGCATATTCGTTATATACGTCGTTTATATACACATTTGTACTCGCATTCACATAGCCAGTTACATCTATAAGCATAATATTTATTCTTAAATATTCAAAAATCAATACCGCTTTAAATTCTTTATAAATCTCATATTTTTGGTCATAAATTCAAAGTATGCATATCGATTTCAATATAAATTATTTAAATATTTACTCTGTATATAAATCTGTACTAGATAAAGATTTTAATTTTTTTGGTTGTAAAAAATTTAAAAACATTTTCTCTGTAAAATACACTCATTTATACAAACATACATTAGATATGTATGTACATATGTATGTGTACATATGTATGTGTAATAAATCTTTAATGATGTCTCGTGTACTTATAAATACGAAAAATATTTTTTGGCATGTCAAAAGGACAGAAACAAGACCATTTTAAGTATATTTATAATCATTTAGACATATGGATGTCACTATTCTACATGAGACAAGGAAACATTTTTTAATAGAGATTTTGTTGTTATCATTGTTGTGATTGTTGTGGTGTATTTGTGTTTTATTCAATATCTGGCCATCTGTTTTATTTACACAAAGACAAGCCATACATACATATATCTATTTATAGACTATCATGTATGTTAACAGTAAAAAGACATGCTTTACATGCCTATTCAATACAAGTGTAGTAGAAAGGAATCCACTCAGTTTCGTCATTTTGTTCAGAAATTTATTGCTATTGGAGTGTGTGATTACATTACGCCTCAATAGTAGCAATAAAGTGAGAAAATAGATGTCTAGATTGAGGAAAATTTGTCCACAATTAAATTATTCGCCGTAGGCAGGATGTCATCGCAATCTACTCGGTAGTGTGTTGGTTGATTACACGAAGGTCTTAGTACAGTAATCTCCAACAAAACGAAATATGAAGAGATTATTTCGTCGACTTCCTCTCAGTAATCGCCCGGTAAATACTTTGAGAGCAAATTTAATTATACCGTCACTCATGTATAAAAATTAACACAAACAGCCCGAGTGGTGTGAAAAGGTAGGTTGTAGTCCTGACTAAAGGGTTGTAATGAACAATTAAGTCATTCGAGTAGGCTCGAACAGATGGAATACTTGAAGCCTGGAGCTATGTTAACCAGCGTTGACCTAATACAACATAATTTATGTCTGTTTGTTACCCTTTCGTCGTAGAAAAGAAAACTTTCCATGACTGTCGGTCACATTGCCAGAAAATAATACAATCATCCCCAGGTTAGGTTTGGTAAGGTGATGGATCCCACTTAGGTCAATATTTAGGCCCATTACGATATAATAATCAATTCTACTCGAGGATCAAACATTCCCTGGAGGAAACTAACAGGAGTCCAAAATAAATCTTGCTATTGCAGCAATCCTTATATTAGAGAGCTCAGTTAAAGACGTCAGATAGTGAGAAATCAAAAACCTAAATTTTTTCGATAAGAATAGGGCACTGACTGGTAAAATACAGTTTCCTCCTCCCAATCAGATACATTGCTTCTGGAGAATGTCAAGTCTTTGGCATAACTAAGAATCGCTTTGTGTGAAGGATGACAATTTAAGGGCAGAAGTGAGTCGATACTCTTCTTGTCTGCACGAGTCCTGTAGAACCTATCAATATTCCACATATCCTCCTGCTAAATAATATCTAAATTAACTGAAGCATCGAAATATCTCTACCCTGTAATATGTCGGAGATAGCGAGCTCCTTACCAGCTTTAGCCAGCTCATGAGCATTGCAATTCCTAACGATATTCCTGTATCCGAAACATGTAAAAGAGTTACCTTTTAATGATCTCAAATTTCTTTGAAAAGTCCTCGGAATTCAATAACGACGAAGAAGAAGAAGACTCAACGTCTCGTTAGCGGTTGAATTTCAGCCTGTTCATGTTAATCAAAAGATTTCTAGGGATAATCCGGCTACCAAACAAGCATTGCGCCGCTTTCAAAATTGCCAACTCCTCTGCTTGGAAAATACTGCGGCCTATAAAAAAAATGTAATATCAGCACCCTTAATTGAGCCATCAGTGTACACTTCAAGGGTCCCATTGAGAACCACCGGACTACTAGAAGTCTCTAGTTGGAATTTTTAAATCGAATGTTGTATTCCGAAAGTTGTAATGAATCACATAATCGACACAAATGTGTGTACTTATTCTCAGAATAACAGCAATTCCATAGTCTGGTCTGGGCCAGAATTTGACTGTAGTGAGTCTTACAATCATCAACAATAAGAGCTCAGTGGAGAGCCAATTAAGTATAGCAAATAATGCCTTGGGTGGAGTCGAACAAAACGCACTGGAGATCAAAAGAGCTGACTGCCTCCGTACTCTGTCTATCAGTCTGTCAGGCAGTGGTATTGGTGATTGCACACAATCTACCTGACATGTACACCATAAAGCAAGATTGGTTTCACCAGTGTCTGAAAGAGTCAGTATATGATAGTTAGTCTGAGACTCCAGACCTTAACTATAGTTTTGCAGATGTAAGGTGCTATTGTTGCTAGTCCATTCAATTATGTTATCCTTCCATGAGAGCTTGGGATCAAGAATAACACCGAGTTATTAACCTTTTTGGAAGAAAAGTTGAACTCCATTAAGGATTAGTATTTACTCTTTACACATTCAGCAACCTAAGTTGGGTTTCTATTTTTATAGAAAAAAGTTAAGAAATGTTTAAGCACAAAATCTTATCCTTCTAACCTAGTGCACTTGACTCCAACTTTTCTTAGAGTTGCATTATAAGGCATGTACTATGATCCTGGGTTCCATGTAGGATTTTGAATGATACGTCATATAGCCATGTATTGGAAAACTATTGAAAAAATTAAAGTACAATACCTTATACAATGAAATCCACCATAAGCATGTCACATTTGGTTGTATGTTTATTATGTTCAATACTTTAAATGTAGTCATAACGTTCTATATTTGTTTTGAAGTTATTTTACCCTCTTCAACACTGTCTGTCGTTTTGCAATATCCTCGTAACAAAGTTGAAATCAATAAGAGAAGTGACAATGGAATGGCTTCCTACACATGTGTGTAGATTAAATAAGAGTTACATGTATTCAAATAACAACAATGTATATACAAAGTGTACACATATGTGTATATATATATATATGTATATGTATGTATGTATATAAATATATATATACATTTCGTGTCTATATCACATCCCATCTATAGTGTTGACACAAAACACAAACTTGATTAATTTTCATATCGCTCCCTGGGGTGTTTTATTGTGGAATGATGAAAGAAGGTCATTTAAAAGCTTCCGTTTCAATAATGCATTTGTGATGCTATGGCCTGTTAAACGGCATGTAAAATTACTGGTTGATACTTGCCTGAAAATAATTTTATTGAAGTGTTAAACATAATTTAACTAAAGGGTTAGTAAAAGCCATTTTACTTTGGAAGTTAATTATTAAGTTTAAGAAATACAACTCTTAGCTTGTTCTATATTTAATGATTACTTATCTTAACTTCAATTACTCAATTAGTTATTAGAACCTTTCAGTCAGGATTATAACCCAGCTTCTGATACCACCCATGCAGGTAGACCGATGCCAACGACAGATTTGAGATTATGCCAAAAGACTGCTGAGAGGAAACCCCGAAAAAAATATATTTTCATATTTCCTTTCGTTCGAGACATCTGAACTGGGGTTTGAACCGCAGACTCTCATCTGATAAGCCAACACATTACCTACTAGACTAGATTCAAAAATCCGACTGTCAATTTGTCACTAATAATTGAATTCAGTTCTATGGAGATGGCCATTCAAAGGCTTAATATGAACGAGTTACGAAAGAACCAATGTTGTTTTACTGGAACTTTAACGAAATGTGCTCAAGGAAAATAAGATAATATCTTACTTAAAATCACATAACTTTACACGTCTGTCACGGGAATCATAATATCATATCATTATCGTGGGTCGAAAGATGAAAAAAATATTTCATTGGTGACTACCTCTCTCAGCAGATTTCTGGAAAAAACCCTAAGAGTAAACAAAATTGCCTTTGAAAGCCTCTCAAAAATCTTTTCGCTCAGAGTCGACTTTAAATTGTAGGTTCCGCCACTAATGAATATAATTAACACACACAACATAAATGCTGTGGAGAAGCTATTTAGTAATCCTGACTAAAGGATTGTAATGATCAATTAAGAAAGTAAGTAAGTAAGTAAAGTCACGTGGACCACACAATTCATTTAACACAAGTTTTGTACTGTAGTATTATCGTCGTGAAGCGGTACCGTAGTACTGCGAGCATACGGTCTATTGCTGGTATGCATTAATGCAATACAGATTACAGGAATATGTCCCGATTCATTCTCATTATCACGGAATCTACATGTAGGATGGGAGACAATCTACATTCCGACTATGTGTTCGCTGAATATACAGTGCCCTGTCAAAAGGCCGGTTATCAACTTTAGTTTATTATTGGATAGTATTTTGCAGATCTATTCTTATTGCAATTTCCGGCCAAAAGTTTAGATTGCCTTATACGCATTTGGTTTAAGAAGATTTCTTATCCCGCTTTAAACTTGCTTTCGTTGAGTGTACTTTTTTAAAATTTCGCTGCCATTTAACAGAAAGGTTCTGGAAGCTCCCCTCCTAGCAAGCTCACCATATTTTTGTTTCCCAGTCAATTCAGCTTCTGCAGACAGTCCAATACAATCTTCGATTTAAACCTATTACAGTCGACTCATTAAATGACAGCCTGGCTGTTAGATAGTATTGCTATGTCCTGTCCGTTGTACTCCCTAACCAATTTGAATTGTGCACATCTTTCGACGGCAAAGACTTCTGCTGGGAAGATACCGGGGAATTTCCCTATTCTACTCCTGTTTCAAGATCCATTCTTAATCCAATTGTATGCCATAAAATAGGCCCTCTTTAAAAGGTCATACAGCTTCCAGCTTCGTCCATTTAGTTTTATTATTAAAGCATTCCCGAAATCATAGAAACAGTTAAGAAGGAAGCGGTCAGTCAATCAATTCTTTAAGTCCCGAAATCCTCTAATAAATTTTATGCTAGAATATAAACCTAAAAACAGCCCATGTTCGAATCCTAATAGAGTTGAAAAGAATAATCGTTCATCTTGGTTTCCGAACTTTAAATTACGTGGTTTCACCCCCTCCAACACAATCCATCAGAGAAACCCTCTCACCATCTGGAAATTGAAAAATGATAACATCAGAGGAAGGTCAGGCAGTGCCGCCACATAGTGGAAAAAGAGGTACGAATCAACAATTAGTACGATTCCCCACCACTACACCAAATACTCGAAGGGCGTTGTTTCTAGGCAACGATGGATAACAGTCCCATTATCCCAGGACTTACTACAGCTGACCAATCACCTGCTTAGTTTGAACAAAATAGATTAAAGAACTGGAAACAGGGCAAGAATGATTTGTGGAAGCCATATGCTCCCAAGAGATGTACTGCGACAAAACCAAACCACAGTCTCCAAAGCTTTGGTCATCAGTACCATATGCAGCCGACTTAAATCCAACAAAGTCTCCAGGTTCTGAACTGATATGCCAACACACACTAGTCTCTGTATCTCTATTCAACTCCATTTGATCTGTTTTAACATTTATTCTATCTGCCAAGGCAATTTCCCCATAAATTAGTCCGACTAACATTGTATATGTATATCCAGTGCATAATTCCCAGGACTTTGTTCTTTAGCCCCACTATCTGTATATAGAAATCTGTTCTTCAGAAATCTTTCTTTTCATTTTTCTCTTTTCCATTCTATCTAATAGTGGCCTGGAAGATGGTCGTAAATAAAATGCAAAACTTTTTTAATTCTTCTTTTTTTCTGCATTCATTTATTAGTATTTGTGTATGAAACAAAGTGCGCCTTTACTGTACACAATGTTGAGAATAGTTGTGTTATAGTGCTGCCTGTAATCGCCATCATTTTCTTATGACTTGTTGTTCCATTCCATTTGTAGTCGTTGGTGCTGTTATAGACAGTTATTATATACTCTACATAACTGTTTCTTAGCCCAAACGGATATCCGTTTGTAATGGCTCTTAACATTATCGTCGCTAATATCTATAACAATAATTGATTATCTTACATTTCTTTTTTCATAATGCCTATAATTACGGCATGCATCTACGAATGTTACAAATTGGAAGTAATATCTTAAGGATACTCCATTAATATTGCGCATATAGGAGAATATTCCTTCTTCTTCAACAATTTTCATTTTAGATTTGTTTCCTTTATAAACGGATTTAAAAGCTTATGGAAGTTATTAATTAAATAAAGTGAACCCAGACAACTTAATTAGAGAATTTATAGAATAAAATCGTTTTAATCCTTTCACTCTTTTAAAGGGTTGTTATGAGCGAGTCCTTATTTAATAGAAGAGAACAATTTGTTACGGCTACTTTAATTAAAGTATGGTTACGGCTGTTGTTTTTAATTATTTTAAAATTTACGATTTTTCATTACGTCCATTACGTCACAATTCTATTCATTTGTGTCAGATAAATTGTTAACCACTAGTTTACCCATCTCTCTTAGAAGAGCTGCTTAGGACAGACGCGCATATTCTGTTAAATCTAACTTAACCTTTTGTATTTATGTTGACAATAATTAATGGTAGTACGGCTAGAAAATGCCACAAACAATAAATGTTGTTAGCAGGAGACAAGTGGCACAGTAGTACACAATGTGTAATGGTGTTGCAATACTTGTACGTCCTATAGGCAACAGTCTTGTAGGTGGCATATTGCTTCTACACTAGTTGTAGGATTTTACTCTTTTATTATTGCTTTTTTCAATAGGCCACATTCTTAATACACACAGAAAATCGTTAGCAAAATGTTGCTTTGGGAAAATTTATTCATGCTATTTTATTTTTTATTTAACGTAGTCAAACTGATTAATAACGATGCGTATGAAATTCTCCCAAATGAATTTCGTTAAAAATTTTTATGGTAGTATTACAAAGCAACAGCTTTTAAATGAGTTTGAAGAACTGAGAACACTTTTAAAAAGCACTAATCGTACAATATTTTATTTTTATATTTTAGTTTGCTGCAGATGAAAATTATTAAACAATCAAAGGGTCAACAAAATTAGTGTTTATTTTGGTTTAAGTCTGATATCTTTCATTATAAAGGTGTAGATTCTGCATAAATCACTTTGGCTAGGCACTTTTTTAAAAGATCTGACAAGAATCTTTCGTCTCAGATATAGTGTTCAATGGAACGTAGAAATGGATCTGGGATCTATTCCGATAAACTGGCACTGAACGGGTCATACAGGTTACCTAACCAGAACAGCGTATTTCAGGCGGAGATATTTGCTATTGAACAAGCTGCTACCTCCTCGAACTTAATCATATGTGTAGACAGTCAAGCAGCAGCCAAAGCGCTGGGATCCCATCTCGTCAAATAAAAGAGCGTCAGGAGTTACATGGACGCTCTACACCATATACGTTCACCCAACACCCAACTGTACTGGGTTCCGAGATACTGTGGCATAGAGCGAAACGAATAGGTGGACAAACAGGCACGGAAGAAATTGGAGCTGTTAGTTGAAGATGTCAGGGCCAGGGACCGTAAGTGTGATAACTGTTATCGTAAAAGTCAGAAAATAAAAGTTATTTTTTCGAGCAAAAATAAGAGTTATTTTTATTTTAATTCATGATGAATTCATAATATTTATTAAAAAATTCTTTAAAACAATAAAGTAATTTATGTTAAAAATTATTAGAATTTTGCAATCATAATTGCCTCCAAATTTGGGTTGAAAAAACGAAAATTAACTTTTATATCTGCTCAAAAAAATAAAAGTCAAAAATAACTTTTATTTTTGTTTGAAAAAATAAAAGTCATAAAATAACTTTTATTCCTGCTCTTAAAAATAAAAGTCAAAAATAACTTTTATTTTTGCTCAAAAAAATTAAAGTCACAAAATAACTATTATTTTTTTTTTTTTTAATAAAAATAAGATTTTTATTTATTTATTTATTTATTTATTAATTACAATACAATTACAAATTATATTCTAATTATATACGAGATGAGTAACTTCGACCATGTGTTCGGTGTAGTGTCACAGACCAGTGCCTCTGGTGGGAATCGAACCCACGACCCTCACGCTAATAGTCTAGCACACTACCCTAGTACCACTACTAGTCTAGCAGACTACCAGGGCGCTCCAGATTTTTAAAAAGCATCGGATTTTATAAAAATTTGGCCCAAGACAATCAAAATGGTATACTTGGTTTTGTTCTCCGACATTTCCTTGCAGTTGCTGTTTTTAATCAAAAATTCAAAAATAACAGTTATTTTCGGTCCCTGCTAGAAACCTGAGTCAGGGCAGTTGAAGATACAATTTGGTTTCTAGTTCTCCTATATTGAGGCCCAGTACCATCCTATCTCCATGTTTAAAGCCATCCATATCCTCACGAGCATCTGTGATATAGAAAAATTAAATTAAATAAAAATAAAATAAAAATTTTAAATTGATGTAAGAAAACTTATTTACCGTTTATATATCAATATATTATTTAAAATAAAAGTTAAGCTGGTCAGCTTTAAAATTGTATCATTCTTATTATTTTGGTTATAATATTTGTTTTCGTTTTCCACCATTTAAAAAACTTTTATAATCCAATAACCTTTACGTTGTTTGGAGGTTTTTGTCTATACGGTACGTTAAGCAATGTTCTGGATATCTTGGCTCCTGGTAGGAGAGGGATATATATTGCAGTTTTGCATTTGTATTTTCATTAAAAAAATATTTTCTTGTTTCATTTGAGTAAATTTCCGTTTCCTTCTTAGTTTTCCACCATTTTTTTTTTTATTTTCTATAGTGGCGGCAATAATAAATGGCTGCTTAAATGGAAGTTGTAGTTTTTTATATAATAACTAGCTGACCCGGCGAACTTCGTCCCGCCCAAAATTGATTTTTTTATTGCCCAAAACAGGTCACGTTATATATTTATTGTAATACTCTGCATAAAACAGTTATATAATAATAACTAACTTACTATAAGTGTGTGGATCTATCTATCTAGTTCAAAATTAAATCGAAGACGGTACGCTATTTAGGTGAGACATACAAAGAATAACAATAAGAGGCCAGAATCAGGAATAGCGCTGACAAGTTGTAGTTGTTGTACTCGCTCCAAAACAAAAACTAACAGACATACATGTGGCAGCCCGACCAATAATAGCAGCGGTTGATATTGAAAATTAGCCGTAAGGACAAAACGATCCGGCAACGCAATAAAAACTTCTCGATTATTCGCGACGCCACGTTTTTCTTTGAGCTGTGCACTTACGCCTAAACCATCGAATCTTTTAAAGGGTGAGGGTTGCCGCGTCCATTTTTGGTGAATTGGTCGATATCGACTCTACGAACTTACCCACCAAATTGCATTCGTCTACGATCAGTATGTCCCTAAATATTCAATTTTAAAGGTTTGCCACGCCTACTTTTTGCTATATCGAATTTTTTTTAAAACCATCTAAACCTGATAAGCTTTCGAACAAAAATAGAATGGTTAAAATCGGTTCAGAAGTTTAAGAGTTATAGGTATCACTTGAAGGGGAAGGGTTGTCACACCCATTTAAAGGGATTGTCGATATCAACTCTACGAACCTACCCACCAAATTTTATTCGTCTACGATCAATATGTGCCTAAATATTCAATTTTAACGATTTGCCACGCCCTCTTAATATTTAGGGATATGAAAAATAGATGTTGTCCGATTCCCAGACCTATCCGATATGCACACAAAATTTCGTGAAAATCGGTCGATCCATTTCGGAAGAGTTTAACCACTAACACCGTGACACGAGAATTTCGACAATCCAAAAGTACGTATCATAAAAAAAATCAAAATCGAGTTTTTGATTGATTATGATTCGTAAGATTATCTAACAAATCTCTACCAATTTTTTGATTTTTGGAGCAAAAATAACATTTTTATATCAATAATTCAAAATGACGTACCATATGAAGTGTTTTTGATTTTATAACGTTTTTTCTTGTATAACGTTGCTTCTCCTGTAAAATTAGAAAAAGTGATGTTACGTACTTTTGGATTTTCGACGACCATATACATATAAGTGTACATGTATAATATAGTTTTGTTGATGTCTTCAATAAGTCTGTAAACTTGAAAAAATATAGAAAATAAAAAGAAATGTGGCTGGCTCTCTTCTTTTCGTAGTTTTCTCCCATTATTTTTTGTAGCAAATATTTGATTTTGTGATTATTATTTATGGCCTATTCCCTATTGTTTAATGTAGACTATTTTGTATGGCATAATGGCAACTTTTAATACCGGATATTATTTAAGGCAATCTAAAGTAAGCTTTTAATTTTAATTTTAATTTAAAACCACTTACTTCGTTTTGTTTTAGGTAGGCAGGTATACAGGAGAATACGAAGTAGGCTTCTCATATTATTGACATACACCTAAGCCATTATGTAGACTTGTTGTGTGCTCAACACTTTCTCATTTCGAAAGTCAATGAATGTAATTGTGATTCGTTAAAGTTATGAGTATGAGTTTCGTTACTAAACACAATTCTTTAATAGAAATGCACATCTCAGCTCAATTTTAAATGCCCTCAATTAATAGAAATACGACGTAAACGATAGTTGTCTACCTTTTATTTATTTTTGCGCGTAGAGTAAGCCTTACTTCCCATGTATTTGAAGGATAAAGGAAAACAAGTTGGAAATGACAAGGAATCAACATTCCTACGTCTTACTCAAGTCTTCGCGCTACAACAGCAATAATTTTATATTGTATTAAAAGACCTATTGATACCATTATGTGTAGAATACAACATCGTTCAAATGTCTGGCATTTCTTTGCTTGGAATGCATTCGAAATGTCCAATATTCCATGACTCTGGCACATAAATCAGACTGAATTTAACCGATGGCAAGGGTCATGTTGGCATTGAGAACCGCTGTGGTTTTATGCATATTCATATACACCTGCGACCTAAAAAATCTCCACCAGAAAAAGTCTAACGAAGTCAAGTTACTATTTGGCCAGATCATATCACCCCTTGTGAAGTGATCATGCTTTCAAATCGCTTGTGCACAACATCCAATATGATATGATTTGTGTGGTACGTAGCGCTATGCATGCTTTATTTTTATTTGGACGAACAAAGAGTAAAACGACTAAAGTTTCAACTATGGGTCGGATTATCGCTGTCGTGAGAGTTGTCTTGATATTCTCAATACATATATTATTTTTCTCCTTTTGGTTATACCCTTTAGAAAAACTTTAAACAGATGCGGAAAAGCAAAACATAGTTAATGCAACTTGGCAGTTATCAGGCAGGCTATAGTGGAAAAAACTAAAGCTAAAGAGAAAAAAAATTTTTAAGAAGAAACAGCTTCAAAGAAAAATATGAAACGATGCATTTCATTACTTTACTGAACTTGCAACATTACAAATGCAGACAAAAACTTTAGCAAAAAAGTATTAATAACTGAAATAAAAGAAATAAATCGAAAAATTGCGAACAAAAGTTAGGAAAAAATGGCAGGAGGAAGTGATTGACATAGATTTGCTTTTTGACTTGGTGAATATGAAGTGGAAACTGTTGAAGAAAAGGAATAAAAGAAAAACAAATAGAAAAATAATGAAATTGAAATGATAAATTGCGATTTTAAGTTCAACTGATGAAATTTTAAACGCAATACATACATACATACATAATTGGTAATTACAACCATTCAGTCAGGATTACTACCTAGCTTCTTAAACCACTTATATTGTGCGTGTTAATATTATACATGAGTGGCGGGACATAGAGTTTAAAGTTGACACAGAATGATATACAAAATTCAGTATATTATCTCCACTGAACGCAATGAATTGATTTCCGCTTATGCAATGTATTATGTCAACGATAAACTGCACGATGATGTCGATTTTTTCAAAAACCTCATTTTCATCTTAGTGGATACGTTATTAAGCTAAATTTGTTGCTCTTAATTTTTGTTGCTCAGAAAACCCACACGTGGTCTTACAGAAGCCAATTCCAATGTTTAGTTCCAACAGGATAGTACAATTTGCCACATATCTCATGCCACAATCGATTTATTGCGTCAAACGTTTGATGGCCGTTTAATTAACCAAATGGTGATGTCAATTGGCCACCAAGAGGCTGAGATGCGACACTGTTGGACTATTTACTGCGGCGCAGAGTTAAAGAAAAGTGTTATGCCGACAAACCAGAGACAGTTGAGTTTTTGAGGGCAAACATTCGTGATGCCATTGCCGAGATACTATCCCATACACTCAAAAAAGTGCACGAAAATTGGTCCGTTCGAATGAGGTACTGTGAAGTCAGTCGCGGCAGCTATATGAATCCATTGTACTTCACAACAAAGATTTTAATTTTTGAAAAATTTCAAACCATTTTTGTTTTATTGCATTTTTAAATTTAAACTTTTAATTCACCCGCTCGTTATATTTACTTACTCACATTATGCTCATACTCATATTTAATATGTAAAATTCATTCATGACAAGTACATATGTGGCGTATGAGTGATATTTAATGCCATTAGACTGCCATGACAAAATCAAAGAATTTTTATTGCATACTTTTCAGAATAATTAAACTATTGTAATATGGAGCGTATGAGTAATATATCGCAAATGCAATTCAATAGAAAGTATGCGACCAATAATTTGAAATTAAACATTTGCAAGCTATGATATGACAATTCATATCATAAAAAAATTTCACGGTTGGACTATTTTCTGTTGGGCATTGTTAAAGAAAAACGTTATGCCGACAAACGAGAAACAATTGAGCATTTGAAGGCTTACATTCGTGATCCCAGTGTCAAGAACCGACCCATACACTCGAAAAAGTGCACGAAAACTGGTCCGTTCGAATGAGGTACTGTGAGGCCAGTCGCGGCAGCCATATGAAATAATTAATTCCATTTTTAACCGGTACAATTGTACTTCACAATAAAAACTTACATTTTAAATGGTTCAGTATTCTTTTACAATTACTTCACGCTTAATTTTAAGTAAATTTTTTAAGTTTTCTCTAGTGATGACGATACCACTCTCATATTTAATTACAATGTGATGAATTGTTAACCTTTGTGATTTAATTTCAATATTTATTACTGATGCTCTTATGCATTCTTAAACCCATTGTTATGTGTATTTGCATATGAATAATTCTTTCCGTTTCCCTTTTAACGCTTTGTTTTCTCAACAATTTTTTGTAGATATTGTTTGCAATAAATAAACATTATTCTCGGGTCTTTGATTGCTTGCCTCTCCTACGATGATATCAATTTAATTTTGTTTGTTTGTCATATTATTCAACAACAACAATCATCGATATAAAAATATATCTTATCCTTTTCATCATTTTCTCTGTTCATTCTCTTTTGCTTTTGCAATTGCAATTTATATCCTTATTCATATAACCCTTGCCTTACGCTCATATATTTCTGCACTGTATACGACCTTTATGCGTGTTTTAAAAAACAAATATTGAAATGCAATCTTCATACGTACATACATACATCCTTACAAACACACGTATTGTGTTGCATTGTTGCTTTTGGATTTACTGCATATTTTGTATGTTCCTTCTGTTGAATGGCCGGTCTGCCTTTAGCACATAGAATACGTCAAACGCCCGATGTATTTTGTAATCAATCCTTCCTCTGACGGTAGTCGTTTGTTAGGTCCTTGTGTGCCTTAAGATAACGTTGCGATGGCAATTTAGATTGCCGCAATAGTCGTATTTGAATCGGATTGTATGAGCACTGCCTGCCGTTTGGATCAATACTGTTGTACTTCAGTGCTTCACTCAAGTGAAATCACAAAGGTGACTGTGGTCCAATGAAAAATGACGACGTAAGTACTATAATCTACACTCACTACCAGTAGTTTTTTACATAAATTTATTTTACGTTGTAAATAGGGGAACTATGTACACTAAAAGTAAAAATTTTCTTTATGCAGATTTATGAGAGGTTCCGCTGCTGTTGCATTAGAATGTATTCGACAAGGTTTGGTGCTAAGATACGGTAAAATGATTTAGGGTTTAAAAATGCATTTTTTTTTTTTTTTGAGCAGGTTGCTTAAGAGGCTCTGACCTTTTTAGTTATTTGAATAACACTTTCAGTGTAATAAATATTTTCATGACAACTTGTTGATTTGAAAATGGTTGGTAGCATGTTTGTTAGAAACGGAGGAATATTTATAACAAATAATGGCCATTAATTCTACAGATCAAGAAGAGGCTTAGCAATATTAATTCCAAAGATGAATAATATATTCTTCCAATACTCGTATGTATGTACTCATTTACTGGGAAACATTGCGGAATGCAGTCAGTTGCAACCATAAGTATCCTGGTAGTACATAAATTGATGTGCTGGCCAGCTGATAGTCATACGAATATTAGCACAAAGTCTGACAGTTTTGTTACCATTCTCTCAATTTTTTGTAGTCACCTCTTATTGGGCAACACCAAGAAATGCAATGGTTTTCGACGAAACCAAAATGTTGCTGTGCTACAACGGCAAGTAGGGCAAAAACCTTTAAATTCAACATAATTCACGACCATAACGTAATAGTTAGAGTTTGAATATTCAGGAAATCAGTTGGAGAAATTTGTTTTATTGGAACACCAAGAAGGCAGTATATTGAAATGACAGCAATTCAAATAAGTATGAATTTTTTGCTGGTGTAAATTTAGATTTTATCAACTATAACAACTTTCAGTGAGACAAAGCCTACAGCCTACATATTACCTACTTTACTTTAATTAACCATTCGAGAATATCTTTTTGATTTCCAACGAACAACATTAAAATCGCTTACTTTCGTTGAAGTTCTCTTATTGTGCTGGTATTTTATTAACCTATTTTGTTATCATTGTTTACCAATAAAAATGTTTCAATAAACTTCTTTTAAAGCGCGTTAAATTTCTATGTCAAGAAATTCCTTATGCTACTAGAAACTATAAGATATAGCATATGAAACCAGATGTGATTTCCTTTAATAATGTTAGATTAAGTTTTTATTGCTATTTTCTATTAAGGCCATTATTATGGATTTCGCTTTCTTTCTTTTATGCTGTGCTACATACGTTTTGTTAAAGCAAAAAGAAAAAAAAAAGAATTCAAAATAAGTATGAAAAAGTGGAAAATATTTTTATAGAACTTGTTGAGACAGAATTATAACTTAAAGGATATTTCTTCTAACATGACAGCATTCTTTATAACCACTCTTGAGTTAAAACAGTTTATAGAGGTGGTTTGTATTATTCATTCATATTAGAATTCTAAAATATTTCATTCCTCATCGTAATATTTTATGCTCACACAACCATAAGACTCTCATTCTTTCATCATGGTTCAGAATATTTTGAAAAAAAAGTTTGATTATGTTCTAAGAAAAGAATTTCGTAATGAAATTTCTATGCTAGAAAAGTTATTTAAAAACATAATTTATTGCTCATATTCAAATATTTAATTGTATTATATTGGTTACTACTACTTTTCCCACATAAGGTGAAGAGGTTATATAGTGTTGGTGATGGTATTTGTATAGTTTACAGGAAAAGAAGTGCTTATAGCATAAGATTTTCACAAAAAATTTCAATATGTAGACAGATTGTATATCTTTACACATGGCTAGCCAAACTGCATTGACTCATGCCAAACGGGAACTATTAATTCTCATGGATCTGGATGACTACGCTAACAACCTTTTAACGTTTTGTTTTTGTTTGTTGATTACTGATAATTGATTACTCTTTGACAGTGCACGTTAGAAATATACATAACGTTAGGTACAAATATATATGTATACCCAGGATCTCAAGAGGTCAGTTGGCCGTGATAATCGTTGTTATGTTATGGATGGCCATACGTGTATTGCAATGTCTAGCAATGTTGCAAGTACCTTCTTACTATCAATGAAATTGAGTCTCTCTGTAAAATGAAGGGATAATATCGTGTTTCAGAATGTCTAGTGGGTATGCTTCACAGAGCCTTCAAGTGATCCTTATTTAGTCTAAAATTCTCACAGTTTTCCACTTATTGCTATTGTCCATATTGCGGGATGTTATTATGTATTAATGTACATAGCCAGAGGCAAATTCTGATTTCTATATATCAAGGCTCAGCTCCATTCTATCGCCATTATTAGAGCCGTCGGTCTAGCAACAATCCGACTTGGATACTTTTGACTGAGAAAGTCGATTTGAAACTAGAGTGATGCAAATTGTAGCCATTGATTTGGTAGTCATCTTTGGGACTAACTACCCGCCATGTGAGCATTCGTCGAGTGTAGGCGCTACGTCGTAAGAGAAGTCTCAAATTGAAATCGCATTTCTATCGGTTGGATGAAGAGTAATATGTTTATGATGTTATCATGGCACCACTCCTAAACTACAGATCCAGAACATTCTGAGTTATTTTAATTTCCTCTCTAATCGCCGTAGTCTAGTAGGTAGTGTTCAAATCCCAGATCAGTCATCGTAAGCGACTGTCTGTCAGCAGATTTCTGGAAAAAACTCTGAGAGTAAATACAATTGCCATGAAAAGTTTTTAAAATTTCTGTCTTTCGGAAACAACTTTAAACTGTAGGTCCCGCCACTCATGTATAAAATTAACACACATAACATATGTAAGTGGTGTGGGAAGCTAAGTCGTAATCCTGACTGAATGGTTGTAATGTATGCCTTATTGTTATAACAGATGAGGAAATGTTTCATTATTGCGTTATTAATCATCTGTTATTTGGTTTGCCTTTCATAATTATTTGTGTCCAGACTACAACAAAGAAATATCTGATGTTTTTTTGTGAAATATTTACACAGCCTTATCATACCTTTAGTAAATAGAAAAAATATTTGACAAGAAAATCTTTTTGTAATTTTTCAAATGAAAAGATTTGCATTGCCTGATTATATACAAACATTATTTTTCTAGAAATAAATTCTTTGAACTTTATTCATATCTCCCGCCATTACAGTAGTTTAAATACTTTTATTATTGCATTTGTATTTAATAAATTAAGCAGTTATAAACATAATATGATGAATAGCTTTAATTACAATCTGCATCATTAAAAGCATACATAACTCATATAAAAATAAAATATATTAAACGTATATTTAAGAGTTAATAATATTAAACATTTATAATAACAAAAAAATAGAAACTCTTAAAATACACTTCAAAAATAAGTGTAAAAATCGACATATTTTTGAGTGCATATCTACAAGGAAGCACTTTACTGTTCACTAACATACGCTTCATAAAAATCCATTTAAAAAATGCTTAAGTTAACTAGAAAAGGGAATGGTTACTGATTTCGAGGCCTATAATCATCTTATATACATGTATACATAATATATGTATATATACATAATTGGTCATTATAACGTTTTTGTTAGGATAACCACCTAGTTTCTCACAACACTTATGTTGTGTCTGTTACTTTTATACATCAATGTCGGGACCTACAGTTTAAAGTCGACTCCGAATGACAGATTTTCGAGAAACTTTTAATGGCAATTGTATTTACACTCAGAGCTTTTGCCAGAAATCTGTTGAGAGGAAATCGCGGAAGAAATATTTTTCATATTTGTTGGAGTTGTCTGACCTGGGCTTTGAGTCGTCACCTTTCTTCTAATAAGCCAACACACTACCTACTAGACTACGGCGACTATCCATTTATAGCAATTTTACAGCGTTAAGAAAAATGGTGGTGAATCTAATTTCAAACGATTTGACTTTAATTGAAATAAAAATGTGTAGCATACACCCAGGCAATATTTAATTCCACGCTCTATTTTAAAGGCAACTAAGAATGGAGAAGTTGTATAATGGAAGGACGATTACATAAAGCATAGTATGAGTTCGATTATAAAGAATGATTCCATAGTGGATCAACGTTTAACCAAACATATATTCGTAGATCGAGCCTTAAAAAAACTTCATAATTCTAGCTTATGTATCACTTTTGATACATACTTGTAGTACATAAAATTTTCGCAATTATTGTTAGATTTTGTTAAAAAATTTAAATATTTTGATTTATTTTAATTCATTTTAATAAAACTATTTTATATTATTACATTTTATTATCACTTTTAAGAAATTTACTCCAAAATTTTTGACATGATGTATATTGCAGCATTGTTTTTTACGTAAAAATCAAACACTTCATGCCAGCTTGGTTTTTTTCTATAAATGGCAATAATTTTACATTTAGCACCCTAGCTTTGCAGCGATTTATAAATTTCCAATTGTTTAGATGGGGTAGGTTATTGCCACTCACATCAGTAACACTCTCAATTGATGGTACAAACCATTGTTATATTTCGTTAGAAAAAGTTGATGTCAACGTCTTTTGAGGTAAAAAAGTTTCCTGTAGCAATAGAACATCGATTATGTCAATAACAATGCTCTCCCTTTGAGTCCTTTCTGATTTCCCGGATACAGGTTTCCCAAGTACAACTGTAAGTACTTGCTACACATGTAGAATGTACTTGAATCTAAAACTGCCAATTCTATTTCGGTGGACCACGAAATTTATAACGACCATAAAATTCAATTTGTTACTAATCTAGAGCGACAAAATTATTGGGATTATTAAAAGCTGGACGAAACACTTTTCTAATGTTTGTCTGTCACATGAGATAAATATGAGAAGAGCAGTAAGAAAGATATTTTAGGAAACAACTGCTAGCAATCTGCTTGAAGATTGTTAATATTTTCTCTTCCCTAACTGCTAAAGGAATGCGGTTCTCTGTTCCAAGTAGTACCATCTTAGGCGATAAACATCCTATTGTCATGTTTGTTGCGGCCAATACTTTCGTCAGTTCATAAGACGAGCTCCTGTTTTCTTCTTCTTTAGAGTCTTCAGCAGCAGGAATATTACATAAACACATATATAATCGGTCATTACAACCTTCCGTTGTAAATTGGAAATAACTGTCCTGAGGTTTGTACCCTGGTCTGACATCTAATAAGCTAACACGCTACATACTAGACTACGACTACTGCAGTCAATATGAATAATATATCATGAACAGAAAATTCAACCTTTTCACTTTCATCAAACACTTAACTTTCAATTTCTTCTCAAATACCATAAATAATGTATTATTTACGATAAAACCACAAAATCTTTGAAAACCTAAAAAAATTTCAAACATAACACTAAAGAATCGCTAGGAAAGTCGTATGTATCAAAAATGATACATAAGCTAGAATTATGAAGTTTTTAAATTTTTCCATCCCTATATGAAATTTTCTTTTTATATTTGGTTTAAAATAATGACGATAACAATTCCTACGAATTCTAAAAATATCAGGCACCTAACGTTTTCCGAATTAAAGTTATATAATTTCAAAAATTGAAATGTATCATTTTTGATACAAAGCTCGATCTATGTATTGTCATAAAAAGCTTTTCAAAAATCTTTCGTTCTTGATAGACTTTAAATTACAGGTCCCGCCACTTATGCATAAAATTAACACACACACAATAGGGCTGGTGTGAGAAACTAGTTCGTAATTCGGACTGAAAGGTTATATATATGTATGTATCAGACCAGCATCTCTAGTATAAAATCGATTTCATTAACATTAGCAGTGTAGTACCCTACCTACTACTATTTGAAATTAAGCTGACTACAAAATTGCTTTCAATGATGGTAAAGTTTAAATTTTATTTCTTATCTAATCACTGAAACAAAAAATTAAAATTATTTTGCCGAACATATTGAAAGTTTCTATGGTTGCTGTACTTTTGCAATTAATTTAATTTTAAATGAAACTCTTTTTTTTTTTAATGCAATAAAATGATTTGATAACTTCATTGAAGTGTGCTTAAATGTGTACTTAATGCGAAATTATATAAGATTTCCATTAAATTAGAAAATCTTGTTTATAATTGGAGGCAGATTGATGTGTTTTTCATTTCAAATGAATTGAAATTTAAGTTCAACTCATTTCTCTCATATAGTTGTTTTTTGCGTGTAAAAGTTTTATTCATTAGTCTATTGTGTTCTATAAATCCTTAGTGAAGACCTTGTTTCAATAAATTGGAATTCATATGATGCGCTAACATATTCCAAGAAGGTTTTGAGTTTTACATTGGGTTAGACTAGTTCTGGCAAAAGCACCCCTTTTTTCAAGAATTTTCTTGAAGTTACATCTGTCAAATTAGCTGTCATATATTCAGTCTGCCTTGCCAAATCACCATGGACTACCATTCGCAACGAGGTGTGTTTGCTGAATGGGCTCTGTTGCAGTTGGCAATTAAACTTAATTTTTACTGAAAAATCATATGTAACGATGACCATTATTTCTGTATGAATGGGTATGTGTACAAAAAAAATTTTCGAATTTGGGACGATAGCAATCCACAAGAGAAAGCGTTTTCATTCTTCCGTTTGAATTTTGAGCTGACGGAGTCATCGGTCCATATTTGCCTGAGAACACTGGCCCACCGGGTCATTTCTGTCAACTTTAGGCTGAGGATCATGCCAAGCGGTTTGAGTGCATGGTCAGCTAACGTGTTGGTAATGTTAATTCGCCTTTGAGATATTGTGATTTGACCCTGTTTAACTTTTTCTTGTCGGTTTTCTCAAGCCGCAGGTGTATGTGAATAAGCACAGACAGATGTGGTTATTTAAGTAAACATAATCCAAGCTGTCGGTCAAATTTTGCTTAAATTATGCGCCAGATAATTTGTGATAAAAAAATAGGACAGTTTTATAGGGCTCCACCACCAATACTAAGGTCCCTACAATTAATTCTCATCTACGAATGGAAAGGGCTTTTTTTGGGACGGACAACGAAAAAATAGAAGAAAAGTCTGTGAGTCTAAAGTTTGAATCTGTTTACATTGACAAGAATAATAAAGATTATTTTGGAAAGGTTTTACGCATACAGACACTGCTTTCAAAGAACGAAAATTTCTCTGTCATAAAAAGCATGGTGCTCTAGCCAACATAACCCATGCCATCGATTAATTTCAATATAATTTATGTGGAAAAATTATGGAAAGTCGTGCATTTCATATGTGAAATAACTTGTGTTATTCTTAAAACAAATTCTCTTCGAGAAGATTGGGATATAGGAATTAAAACAATTGGGCCAATCTTCTGAAGAGAAATTGTTTTATAATTACTCACACGTAATTATAATTTGGGTTAAAGAATGAGAAAAAGAGAAAGAAAGAAATGTTAATCTTAATTTCTTATTTCTTTTAAGGTGGTTAGGAGTAACTTACCTTTTATTGAGATGTGTCCAAAGAAAGAGATCCTTTTATTCAAATGAATAGTGAATATTACAAATTTATTGATACTTATTAGTACATATGTCAATGCGGTTAAGAGTTGTGAAAGCAAGTGATTTTAATGTGCAAATTTTATTTTTCGAAAATTCAGAAATTATCCAAAGAATAAATTATAAAAAAAGATAAAGATAAATTGGAATGTTGGAATGTTTTAGTGTTAGTTAATGCATTCTAAACAGTAACTCTTTTCCAATAAATTAAATTCAAACTAATTCACAATATATGTAATTCAACAACAATAATAGATATAGATCAATTTCAAAATTCAGTTCAATTCATTTTCAAATTTTAATTAATAAGGGGAAATATAAATTATGTATAAATTCTTATTTGTACAATATGTGTTCCATCCAGAGAAGTAATGGCGGAAATTTGAATAAAGATGTATTCAACACAATGGGTTGAACATCAATACGATGAGCAAATTTGGGTGATATCTCACACATACTTTGTTGTATTTAAATTTAAAGATTGGAAACGTTTAGAAAAGAACTCTATATTAAGTTTCTTAGTGTCATTTATCGTCGAAACACCGATTGATTTTCAGACAGAAGGCTTAAATATAGTAGTAGATAGTGTGATGGCTTATCGGACGTAAAGACAGTGTTCAAACCTCAGGTCAAATATCCTCAACAAATATTTCTTTCTTTGGCGACTTCATCTCATCAGATTTGTAGCAAAGACTCTGAGTGTACATAAATTGCCATGAAAAGTTTCTCAATAAATCAGTCGTTCGGAGTCGACTCTGGACTGAGGTCGCCGCCACTTGTGGATAAAATTAAAACAAAAAACTTAAGTGATGTGGGAAGTAAGGTCGTAATCCTGACTGAAGGGCCAATTATGTTTGAATGTATGTATGTAGGCTTAAATATAACTGGTCTTTTGGAACTCTTAGACCTTAGAAGTAAAAATTCCATGGATTTAAATTTTTCTAAGTTTAATGTTAGAATTACTTAGTCTGATGATTATGTTGTCCAGGTGTTACAAGACTTGAGAGCCCAAACTGTCATATCATGCTCTTTTTCAAAAAAGTAATGCTCTGACAAAAGTCTACGGTAGACAGTTGATCGATATAAATTTAATTGATTTTTATGTTTTGAATGTATAGTTCCTGACTTTAGTAGCAGTGGGTATTGTAATTCTCACCAAAGACTATAGTCTGTTACAGTACACTAAACATAAGCTGCTAGTCAGTCAGCTCTTATAATTGTATTCTAATATATAAATATATAAATAGCCAACATTTAACAAATTGTCGGAATGTTACTTAGTTTGCTAATTTAATCTCGAAATTAAGATCATTAAGATTAAGATTAATTGGAGCTTCTGAGTACTTCGCAGAGTTGATACTTTCAAGTTTCTGCGACCAAATGTTACTCTGTCACACATTAAATTTTATACCGGTACTGTGCTTTTGTATATATTAGTGTTTAATTTGATGCATTTAATTTGATGTAAATATTAAACAAAAACCAAAAACACTATCTAAAAAGAAAAGGACACAATCTGTAATTGTGCACGTATTGGTGTTATCTGTTAGTGTATTAGTTTTACGCAGCTCCGACTCGGTTTAAAAATGAGACCAATAAAAAATTCTCGCTTAGTTCCTCTTGCCTAAAAACTTTTATTTTGTGATAGGACTAATAGACCAATGAGTAAAAGGAAAATGAAAAGATTTCATCGTATTTTTAACAATCGGACCTCACCTATTAACGATCACGAAAAATATTAAAAGAAATTTAAGTTCATTATTAACACGGATTTTATTTTAGAATTATTTAACACCCAATGGGTTAATGGATTTTCTGCATGAATTTGTTTTAATTTAGATTACATCACATATGTACATACATATGTGTGTTTAATTATACTTGAGTGCATTTGATAGATTAACTTTAAATTCTCTTTATGAAGCCATTTTCAAATCGTAAATTAAGTTGTACAATTACAATCACAGTATTTAGTATTGATAGTTTCGTAATTGTTAGTTCTTTTATGCAATGCATTTATAATTTACAATTTATATGGGATTTAGGAAAAAAGAAATAATACAGAACAGCATTAAATGTGAGAAATTAAACTTAAGAATATATTGTATTGAAAGTTATTGGGTTTTTGCACTCAAAATGGAAGTTCAAATGATGTTTAAGTCTTCTATCAGAGCAATATGAATAAAATTAATGCTTTAATAGATGTGATATTAATTTGAATTAATTATGCTAAATTTAATTAAATTTATTAATATATTTATTTATTTATTAATTACAATACAATTACAAGTTATATTCTAATTATATACGAGCTGAGCAACTTAGACCATGTGCTCGGTGTAGTGTCACAGACCAGAGCCTCTGGTGGGAATCGAATCCACGATCCTCACGCTAATAGTCTAGAACACTACCCACTAGACTACCAGGGCGCTCAAATTTATTAATTTATTTTCTCTATTCCTACACAACATAAAGATTGACTTATACATACATACATACATACATACATAATTGGTCATTACAACCCTTCAGTCAGGATTTCGACCTAGCTTCTCACAGCACTTATGTTGTGTGTGTTAATTTTATACATGAGTGGCGGGACCTACAGTTTAAAGTCGACTCCGAACGACAGATTTTTTAGAAGCTCTTCATGGCAATTTTATTTACTCTCAGAGTTTTTGCCAGAAATCTGCTGAGAGGTAGTCGCCGAAGAAATATTTTTTTTTATATTTTCGTTTTGATGTCTGACCTGGGGTACGAACCCGGGCTTTACGCCTAATAAGCAAACACACTGCCTACTAGACTACGGCGACTATAATTCAATTATATTTTTATATATGACTTATAATTCAATTAATCTTTAAATTATTTTTATTAGATTCCTAAACTATTATTATTCTACATCGAACTGTAAATAAAACTATTAATTATTTTATATATTTGTATATACAATGGTGGTCTTAACATTACATATATAACATAACTGCTCATTACAACTCAGTCATGATTACGACCTAGCTATTCACACCAAAAATGTTGTGTTTGTTAATTTTATACATGAATAGGAGACCTACTCGTACAGTCTAAAGTCAACTTTTATTTACACTCAGAGTTTTTGCCAGAAATGTGTTGAGAGGGAGTCGTCCAAGATATATATTTTTTTTATATTTTTTTTTTTTTTCATTTAAAAAAACATTTTTAGATATCATGTACCTTACCTTGCCTTAGTTCAAGTCAGCATCTCACAATTGCTCATCAGCAAATTTACGATAAAATTTAGCTGCTGTCATCTTGTTAAACACTATTAAAATTTGCGGTAACTGACATTTTGGCATTTTGATGTATGAAATACAAATGCTGCATATGATATCATCACGATATGAATTTAAACCTTTTATTATATTTATGTATGTAAGTGGGATGATGTTTTTAGTATTTATAATTCGCATGCAGTGAATGATATTTTGATTAATGCTATGACTTATGCACACATTACAAAAATGAATATAAAGAACAAATACATACCTACTATACTAATGCAGCATGAATGCATTAAGTAAGTTTCAAGCTGGTAAACGACTGGTTGTACATGTAAATAATCAAATATTGTGTACCTTTATTAATATCAACTTTATCTCCACCAATTCACTTTGGAAGAATTGTGAGGACAATTCAGAACAACACAGAACAATCATTGTGAGCTCTATTAGCTCTTTGTAATCACCACGAACTTGTTTTTTTCTAGCTATATCAGTCGTAAGACTCTCAAGATTATTTTCGGCGAACTGTTTCTTGATAGTATTAAAGTCAAGACAATCGTAGTGACTTTTTGGTAATGTATCCCAAACATCGCTGAATCGTTTAAATAATGGAATCTTAGGAGAGTTTGATGGCCCAAAGCACAGTGTAAATATTTTTGAAAGCATTATTTCAAACACGTGATGACAACAAGCAAGCCATAAAAGATCACGCCCTGTCTTTGCTTCGAGGAGAGTGCACGCACCTTCTTTGGCACCTGTGTTAGAGGCAGTAGTATCAAAACTCATACCTCGGACATTCTTTGTGATATTCCACTGTTCCAATGTGTCAAAAACAGCATCAGACGTGTTTTTCCCCGTTCCAGCAGTATGTTTGGGTACGCCTAACAGTTTTTCGCAACCATTACCGGAGACAAGAATGGGAAGGCGTTCTACTTTCTTCTTACCTATTATATCAGGCAGTATTTTCCCATCCCAATGTATGACAAGTGGAAAAGTTCTGAGTCGAATAGTTCTTTTATATTCGCATTGAATTCTGTCCTTGCTTTTTTTCTTGAACGTCGAATTGTGCTCCGAGAGATTGGGAGTGAAGCAGGATTACAACCAAGTGCAGCAGACAATGGAATAATCAGTCGCACTGCTTCTCTGTCGGTTATTTTGTTACGATCCAGAGCGCTGGTAACATGTTGTGTAAAAATTCCACTTGCCGATGGCACAACGACACTTTTACTTGTAGCGACCTGTGTCTTTTTTGGTAAAGTAAACACAAAATCATCCTGCTTACCCTTCATATTTGTACTTGAACTCGAACTGCTACCGAAGCTTAAATCAAGTTCTATTTCTTGACTTGACACCGCTGAAGTTGAAGCATTATGTTCAGCGGCATTTTTTCTTAATTCTTCAGCTCTATGTTTTCGTTTGAGAGAACGTTCTTTGGTTTTTTCTAGTTTCTTATCAATTGATGTCGTTATCATCTTACGCTCACTTCTTTGATCCATGAGAAACTCTCTGTCTTCTGCAATTTTGACTAAATGCAAAGCGTTTGCATGGGCGATATCGAAAAGTTTGTCTAGGTCTTCTGTAAACAAATGTTCTCTATTTTTCTGTGCTTGTGAATCTCTTGTTTTATTTTTCTTTAAAAGCAGTGATTTGGTTGCCTGGTTGGAATACCAGATTTGTTCCACACTTCTATGACTTCTGGAATAAGCATATGCGCAGAATCTTTCACATTCTTTGATTCATTTAATGTGTAATGATAACGAAGTAGAACTTGCCGAAGAGTTGGAAGTTGGTTAAACCTTACCAATGACTCAAGATCTCGACATCTAAGAAGAAAAATATCGCTCTGATTCACTGAATTTGACCTGTAATAAAAGAAGAATATCGAATAATTTTTGAAAATATGCTTTTACGTTAACCTCTAGATCAAATCGTGTAAAAAATTATTGAATAATGCATTGTCATTTTCTAGCTAGTCGGGAAGGTAGTGAAAATTCGATCAGAAGAATCAGGTAAAAGCATAAAAACAAAGAGATAAGGAGAGTTTAATAAAAGTTGGCCAGATACAAATTTTCAGCTCTATCAGTCAAGAACTGCCGGAGTTAGAGAGGATCAATGTTGGACATTTTGGTCATACAGGGTTTTTTTAAAATGTGTGTAACTTTTCACCTATTGGTCCTAGCAAAAATTTGCAAATATTTACACACATTTTAAAACAACCCTGTATTACCAAAATGTCCAACTTTGACCCCCTCTAACTCCGGCAGTCCTTGACTGAAAATTTGTGTCTGGCCAACTATCCAATAGTACTAACCTTGGTGCAAATTTCATCCAAATCGGAAGACATCGATTTTAAAAATTGGGTCACTTGACACGAAATTGCCCACATATATAACTAACTGTATAACTTCGTGCGTATATACGCAGCGGAACGAGTTACATTATCCATTAAATTTTTTAAAACTTTTTCAATAAATCTAACTAATGCTAACTTGAATATTAGCTTCCAATACTTTAAGAGTTGTTTTTCGGTTCTTCGACATCAAGCAATGACTTAACATGGTACAAAATCAAAGCAAGTGAATAGGACTACTTTCGGGAAAAAATTTGTCATCAATATGACTTTACAATAAAACGATAGATTTGGCTTTAATTACAAAATGTGCCAATGTAACAGTCGAAGGACAAAGGATATGTTAAGCCTTCGAGAAACAGCAGCTAAATTTTCTTGGTAAGCTAACTTCTTAGTCTTGTAGATGGTTTTGAATCGTAAAGGGAACAAAGTATAATTTTCTGCCATTTGAAAGCATTTATGTAATGCTAAACGAAAGGACCTCATCTATAGGCATACACCTAAGTCATAAAGTAGGCTTGTTGTGCGCTCACTAAGAGATACATACATACCTTTTACAGCTCAAATATTTGGGTAATGTCACAAAAGTATCCATCTTTTCGATTTCTTCACATAAAGCAGTGTGTCCCGTAGTTAGACTAATTAGTGTCCTCAAGTTGAATTTATTTTGCCTTAAAATACCTTAAATACGGTATTGCCCAGAATATTTTTGCAATCTTTATTTTTGAGCCTTTGTTCCACAGTATTCGATGTGATGTTTTCGCCTTATTTTTCAAGCCAGATTTCAATCTTATTTAAGCTTATGGTTATAGTAGCCATATAATGCGTATCCTTCCATACCTACATACATATATAATTGGTCATTGCAACCCTTCAGGGTCACGACCTAGGTTCTCACACCACTTATGTTCTGTTGTGTTTGCCATGTTTTTCTTATCAATTTTATTTACTTTCTCTGAAGTCACCCAAGAAATATTTTTTCATTTTTTTTATTGGAGATATCTAACCTGTGGTTGGAACCGGGGCCTTGCATCTAATAAGCCAACAATCTAGACAACGGCAACTGCTACCATACACGGGGAAAAATTTACTATTAATGTGGCACCTTCATGAACGACAATGACCCTAAGCATACTTCACGACTTGTGGAAAGTTGCTTAAAGGAACAAAACGTAAATGTTTTAAAGGTGTCGTCTCAATCCCCTGATTTCAATTAAATTGAGAAAAAATTTGTGGATTGAAGTTGAAAAGACGATGAAAAGCAAAAATCCGAAAAAATGTAGGTGAATTGTGGTAAAATTTTGAAATATGTTGGAGGCCTCTTCCTCAATCTATCTTTAGGCAAGTTCAAGATTTGCCAAACCTATGTGTGAATGTTATTAAAAATATTCATTTTGAGATAAAAATCAAATGTTTTTAACAATAAATTTATGATTAAATATTTTTTCTTTAGAAAATTGTAAATTGTCTGTTTAACGATAGTGTTGGAAAATATTTAAGACTTAGATTTAAGAAATGGAAAATAAATGAATAAAAGCCAAGAGAATATTGCGATAAAAGTTATCCGTAATTTAATAATTAATTCAATTTATTACTGTTTCACAAAAAATAACATCCGTTATTAAATTATATGAAGAGTAAACAGTACACAGAGTCTTTGCAGGCTAAGCCTCACAGCATAATTTTCAAATATCTCCACTCATTCCCAACTGCATTTCGGTTTTTGTTTATGCACACATTTTGAAGCTAAATAACTCATTAATTTAGCTGGTTGGTTGTTATTGTTGGTCATTTACCGTAAGATATTGGTCTTAACAATTGAACTATTGTGTTTACTTACATGCACCATGCTGCCCGTATGGATGGAAATGTTTAGTTTCCGATTAACATCAATTATCATTTAGAGACCACATACATGTCATATGTTTAGGATGTTTTGGGCATTTATGATTCGATTAAATTTTGTAGTAACTAATGAGGAGTGCAATTATTGTCTAATAAATTTCTTAAAGTGTGTGCTGTTAGTTTAATAACATTAAAATAACAAAATAATGTTATGCTAACACAATATTCATAAAATCATAATATTTTAAATATTTTTCAATATTGAATACCATTATTTGCTTAACATGAATTATGTAATAACCATACTAATAACCTCATATAAAATTAATATTTATAAATTTAAAATAAATTAATTTTGCTCTGTAGACAATCTTATTAAAGTATAAAACTAGCGCATGAAAAAAAAATATTTAATATATTAAATAAACTTTTATTGGCCATTAAGCTGTGTATTCTATTTATTTTTTTTTAATCAGCGAAATATACAATAATAACATAAAAGGCTATAAAATAATACAAAATTATTTAATTATTCCATGATGGTGCTTATGAATAATATCTTTATCTCTTTGTGAAGTGCTTTAACATCATAAAAATTAATTTAAAATTGTATGTAAAAGCAATTTGTGCGAGCTTTATCTTTATTTAAGAAACCAAATTTTTATTACATTTTTTTATTATATTAAATAAATAAAAAAAAATCTACAACTGTATGTTGACTGTACGCTTTTTAACTGAATTGATAAATTATATTATTATACTATATATTATTACACATACAGTGAGCATCTAAAGAAACTGTACATAAAAAATACATTAATAAATTACCGTTATTTTAATTTTAAAAATTTAACATGTCCAGTTTTTAAAATTGAAACAACAAAAAAAATTATAAATTTACAAAAAAATTCGAAATTTGTTAAAAAATTTTCGGGCACTCTCCTTAACCCATTAACGCCGAATGGGTAGAAAAATACCCAAAAAAAGAAGTTTTTTTAAAAAATTCTATCTTGACCCAACTAAACGAGAGCTCAAACGTTTCTTTAAGAACGAATAAAGAAGACATAGATCGGTTAACAAAATTAGTAATGCATGATATTCACATATTTTGGATGACAGAAAAAAGGTCAAAGATCACGAATTTTTCAAAATCAAAATTTTGTAGAAAGAACTTCTGTGGAATATGTATGGATGATATTCTCAGAAAAACCTTTAGATGCCATGTAATATAATATATCTTCTACCCGATAAAAATACTTTCACTTGAAATGGTCTACTTACCAAAGCTACAGGTGCGATTAAATGACATGGGTATAAAAATACTCACTTACGCATTGGTATGAACTATTTTCCATAAAACTTTTAAAAATTAATTTCAAATAGAAATTTAAAATTTTTTTTTTTCTCTATTTTTTTATATTTTTGGTAGTTCCGGCATGAAATTGTGCAAAAGAATCCCTTGGATGCACATTCAAACTATATTTTGCACAACCATACTCTGTTTTCCCACCACATTGCGCACAGCGACAGCGTTTTTCAATTTTATCAATCATGTGGTCAAATTTGTCAGTGTGTTTTGCTATTTGCTGCGTATTTGTGACAACTTTTCCATCACAGCGTCGATTTTCTCGAATTTTTACCAAAGCTGCAACAACGCTAACCCAAAAATCAAGTTGGCTCATAGGTGGCAAACCTTTACATCCCCTGCACAAGCAGTGTGGTTTGCATGCATTTACCAAAGCTCAGTCAATAGTGTTAGTGAGTAATGGCCAATATCACTTTTTTCCGTGGACTAGAATACGATAATTGTAGATGCCATTATCGAATAAATGAACCGCACCCATTCGCTGATTATATGCATGTATTATGTATGGCTGTTCAACGACAGCCATCATGCGATGTTTACGGTCATATCTATTGGTTTTGCACATCGGTTTTGCACCCAAAAAATTAGACATCACAGTTACCACCTTCAGAAAGATTTAAAATATACACATACATAGGTATAACATGATAATAAATATGTGTAAGGGTAATTACCGAATTATCGTTCCAGAGAACTGCGATAATATTGTTGTTTGTCAAAGCAAAAATCTGATGAACCCCGAGGTTTCTTTTTCATCAATTTAATATCATCCAGCAATGCGTGATTGCTCCGATTATTTCGAACAGTACCTGTTGCAAAATAACCTTTTCGAGATAATGTACATAATAAATTATGGCTTTTTGAATGTAACATTATATTGACTTGGATCTGAAATATTCTCTAATAGTCGTAGTACCACGCTTTCTCCAAGGCCGTAGTCAGCATTATTTTTAGCAGAAGCGCCAGCATGTGGGATAAAGGAATAACAATATCCTGTCTTAGAAGCCAACACCCAGTATTTGTAGCCAAATGGCGACCATAATATGCGATCATCTGTTCATCCACAGAAATACTATGAGAAAATATGCCAAATTGCATGAATTTTTTATTCAGTGCAGTGTTCAATGGAGTAATTTTGGCAAATTTATCATTCTTGTCAGGATTATTATTGTGTTATTTTCAATAAAACTCTCAAAAATAGCTTGTCTAGTCGCCATATTGTAAAGAGAAAAAGTTTTATTTTAGAACACACTTATGCCGAAGTGGGTAGAAAAATACCCATGCCCTACAAAGGCCCCCACGACACTTAAAAAAAAAATAAAAATATTCATATCAATGCAAATACTTCAAAAACTATTTGTGCCAAATTTCACCGAAATCGGACCACGGATGCTGGGTTCAGGCGTTAATGGGTTAAGTGGTAAAAGTTGAGTTTGGTTATTGTTAGAATTTTATCCTTACTGTACAGTTTATTTTGACACTCATTTTACATACATAAATAATACTTCATTCGGGATTACGACCTCGTTTCTCACATCACTTATGCTATGTATTTTAATTTCATCCATGAGTGGCAGGACATAAAGTTTAAATTCGACTCCAAACGACAGATTTTTGAAAATACTTTCATGGCAACTTTATTTACTCTCAGAGTTTTTGCCAGAAATCTGCTAAGAGGCAGTCGCCGTAGAAATATTTTTTCATACATGCGATATTTTTTTTCTTTTTTTCCCTTTTCTTTATTTCATCTTTAATGTTCTTCACATTTTTTTGTAGTAAATTTTCAGTATAAGACAAATATGAAACGAAGGTTTTAAAAAACTGTTGTTGACTACAAAAATGTTTCTAGCTTTGCATTTGGAGAAAGTGGCATGAAAATTTGAAGGAATGAGAATAGACTAGAAAAAAAGGACGAGCGAAGTCAGTCAGCAGTGCAGAAATTTTGGAAAATAGAGCACCAATATTTGAATATTTAGGTTGGCAAGTAGCCAGATACTTTTTACATTTTGTAACAGTTCATTTTGTATGCAGAGCTCCTAATTGCTCTTCGTCTGTGTAGCCAGTAAATGAATTCTTACAATGTAACTTTACATACCACGACACATCGATCATGCATTCCTAAAGATTTTATAAGAATTATAATAAAGAAGTATAAGATAAACTAAAGATTTTTTATTTATTTACCACCATTTTATCCTATTAAAATTAAAATAAGGAAATGTTGACAAAAAAATGAATTCAAAAGATGGCTATTTAGCTTAAAATGTTTACTCGTAAATTGCTTTAATTTCATATACTAAAATATTCAATGATGGACTGGCGTAATTACGCAGCAGGAACAAAAATTTTCCAATTGTGGCTTACGGTAAGCTGCATCATATTAATCACAATAAAGACAGCAGCAGTAGCAAAGCATAACCAATACTAATAAAAAAAAATAAGCGCTGCATTAATTCTTTATCAATGGTGCTTAGTGACACCATTTTGCCTTATACATATTTCAAAAATTTGCGTTTTTAAAATATCTATTTCACGCATGCTATTGTATTGACAGCATCACTGAACACTAATTATCTCATTGTTGCCAATAAAACCAGAAGTGAGACTAAAAGAAAAGCAGAAGAATCTCTTTCTTGTTGTCGCGCTGCGTTTAGAATTACCACTTCCCTTTACACCCAAGTATTCTACTTTTGAGAGATTGCAGCATTTGCTGCATTGCGTTTATTGTGTTTAAAATTTAATTATTTTTAAGCCACTGCCCAATAACACCTCGATTATAATGACATTGTTTTCATCGTGTAACATCAATAATAAACAGCTCAATTATTATCATAAATGCCTTAAAATTTAATTATCATAGCTTAACGATATTTTTCGCTTTTGTTTATTTGTGGTACGGTATCATGTTTTATTAAATAAAATTCACATCAACACTTTCCGATATTAAAATGGCGAAAAAACATTTTATTTTTAAATAAATAAAACACTTTCTGTCAATAAATGAAACAATACAAATTGATATGAATAACTGAAGCAATTTGTATTAAATTAAATAAAAATATTTTAATTAAAATAATAATAGTACAACAAAGCAGATCATTTGATACCCTACTCCTATGACAATTCTCTTCTCTCTCTAAGTTCTTACTTCCTGAAGTGCATAAGTGCCTTATAGGTTCCAAAAATATGTTCTAATGATTTATTCTCACCATTTTGAACAAGTGTTCTTTGAATCTATAGTGGCCAGTCAAAAGACCGTTTACTAACCTCAGGTTATTCCTGGATAGTTTGATGCATTACTCAAATCTCTTCCCATTGCAATATCTCATAAAAAGTTTTGAACTTTAATTTCTTTAAATAAATGTTTTCCAGTTACACTTGCATAGGGTGTAGTAAGATAAAATGGGAAAACTATTTGTAAAAATATCAAATTTATTAATTAATTTCCAGCTGTCATTTATTTTGTTATTTTATCCACAATAATTTTTGTTATTTGTATATCTTTGTACATAAATATGCAAAAATATTTCACATAATTGGATCGATAAAATTAAAAAAAAAATACATGCGTAATAATTATTTGTTTCTTTCAGTTTTCAAAAAAAAAAAAAAAAAAAAAATAATTGAAGAACTAAATAATTTTCTCTGGTTGCTTAAGCATACATTTAGGTGTTGCTAAGTTAGGTAAATGCGCGGTTAAAAGTTTTAGGCGGAGGAAAGAATCTCCATTGTGATGCTTTTATTAAAGCCAATTCCTCTTCATATGTTCTACGCCATTCCAAAGTTATCGTATCCCTTTTCCTTTCTTCTGATTCAAGTGGCCCATTTAATTCCATTAAATTTTTTTTACTACATTCTCGATAATACTGAGATTTGCGGTTTTCTCCTTCTTGCAGCATTGCGGAGATACATTTAATTTAATCTTCGCTTATTAAACGTTTGTCACCAAGGTTTCAATTTGAAAAATAAGGGTTCTTGATTGGCCAGCTCAAAGTCTCGATCTGAACCCTATTGAAAATCTTTGGGGGATCGTAAAACGAGGAGTTGCAGTCAAAAAACCTAGCAGCAAAAAAGCACTTTGCAGGTTATCCTGGCAGGAGGGAATAACATTAGTCCTGAGCAGTGTCGCAATTTAATCAACTCAATGCCACAAAGATGTACTGAAATAATACGCCAAAAAGGGTGCCCCACACAACATTCAAGGTTCAAAATAGTTTGGGTGAAAAATAAAGCAATTAAATTAAATTTTCAATAATTTTTTTTCAGTTGACTTAATTATGTGTCCACTTAAATTTTAAGTCTGATATCAACTTCGTACCAAAACATTTTTTATAATGAATAACTATTTAAGTTTTTGTTGTTAATTTATTATTAAGCATATGAAATTAATAAATATTAGTTGTTTTTGTTTTCATTTTTCTTAAATCTTTTTAATTTTTACAAAAATTAACAACAACAACAACAGCAACATCATTCTCTCATTTATGTTCACTATTGCACTTCTATAACACATCAAATTTGTTATACCGTACGTATGCGTAACATAGTAGTATTTCATTACAATCAACTACTGTATTACGTATGCGTAACGGTGACCCATATTACATACATATTTCTATACAACACTATTTATTATTATAAGTATGTATACATACAGTGGACAGCAAAAGTCTTAGTACTCCAATATATTTTGACAAAAAAGTAGTCCCCATAGGCTTAATACTCTTGCACAAAGTCCCGATATGACTTCATGAGAGTATTTAGGAGATCATTTGTACGAACGGTTACGTAGTCGCTAAGCCTAAAACAAAAGTCAACCGAAAAACTTGCTCATATTGCCACCAGAAAACACTAAACAAAACTTGTATATTCAATTCCAAATGGGTTAAATTTAGTGCTTGACCTTAAGGGATATTCTACTAAATACAAGGGACAACATTTTCATATATTATGCCTTTGAATTTCAAATTTACTCAGGGTTTTCCCTGGGGGTACCTATGGAGTCATCAGAAACGTTTCCTTAGTTTTCTCTTGTTTTATGAAAAACATTAAAACAATTTTTGTTTTATAATAAAACAGAAATAAATTATTAACACAAATATAAAAACTATAAATTTTTACACAAACTTTTGGCTAAAATTCATGAAATTGCTAAAATATATTGCGGTACTAAGACTTTTTCTGTCCACTGTATATGCATGTATATGTACATTTTTCCAATATACGATACTATTTCAAATTTATCAATAAAATGTTATTATTGTTGCAAATTCTTTATATGTACGTGTAAGTATTAGGGTGATCAGCTCGGTTTTAAAACCGGTGGAAAAACCTGTTTTTTTACGTTACAGCTGTCGGGTTTTTCCAAATGTTAGTTTTTCGAATATCGAATAGACCGGTTTTTTTGCTTATAAAAACCGGTTTTTTAGGTTTACTATTTTTTGTATTGTAAATGACTTTATTTATTTTGATAAGTGTCAGAAAAGGACTGACAAACTTGAAAAATTATACAAAGCTTTGTTAACCGTATGTCCAACTAGTACATTAAGTGAGGGAACTTTCGATGTGCAATTTTATAAAAACAAAAGAAAGAAATAGATACTCTCCCAAGCATCTGAATTGTATTTTATTTTGAAGAGATCATTTTAAACAAAGCACGTAAATTCCATCTATATTTTTTAAGAATTTCCAATTGAATTTGATATTTTTAAAAGCATTTTATAAATTTCTAATTATATTTTAGAATTTTCGAAATATTTAAAAAAAATGGTAATGTCAAATTGAAATTTCTGAAATAGAGTTAGAAATCTCTCAAATTCATTTAAAAATTTCTGAACTAAAAATGGAAATTTATAATTATTAGGTATATTCTAAACTACAACTAATGGTGTAGATATCTCTTTAAAAACATGGATCTCTTTTTATTAACTTTGCTTAGTTTTTTATTATAACAATTTGAAACAAATATCAATTAAATGAAATGTTATATTTAGTTATTGAAATTATATTTTTGAAAATAGTATATTTTATAAAAATATTTAATATTTTTTATTTTTGTTTTAATAATTGTTAACTTTGTTTTATGAAATGAATGAAAAGTAAAAACAACTATAAATTAAATGAATTTAAATTAAAAATGTAAATATTTTATAGTGTAATGTATGCATTCACCTATATGTAGAATAACTAAAATAAACAAAAATAAAATGTAAACAACCGTAAAGTGACTTCACAAAATATAATCGTAATATGCAGGGTATGCAATATCAAGTGGCTTTTGTTGATTAATATGGGTCACTAGAAATGCAATACAAATGAATACGATATTAATATTATTGTAGGTCACTTAACTATTAACAATTAATAGATTTAAGGGGAAAAGAAAAAGAAAACATAGAATAAGTAGGAGAAATAGTTTAAGATTATTATAACAAAACATAGACTAAGAAATAGTATGTAAGCGGTGAAAATTTGTGAAATAAATTAGAAATAATTCTGACTAAGAACTGGTTTGTTTTATTTCTCATCAACTTCGGCAATTAACTTTGCCATGATATAGAGCCGTCTAATATTCTAAGGCTCTTCAAATAAATAAGAATACTATAGGGAAACTTACATACACTAAAGACTCCAACACAATCACTAAACTTATTACAATAGTATTAATTATTAAAGTTTTTAATAAGTAAAACAGATTTAAAACAAAAAAATTACATAAACTGTTATTGTTTAAGTATTTTTTTTTACATAAACTGTTACTTTTTATCTGAATGAATCTTTTCTGAATGAATTTTAACAAAAATGTGTTTATTGTTATTGTTTTTAATAAAATAAATTGAAAATAAATTTTTATAAATTTTTCAAATTATTAAACAAAGAAACGGTTAACCGGTTTTTTTGAATTTTCAAATTTCCAACCGGTTTTTTTCAAATTTCAACTATTCGAACTATTCGAAAACCGGTTTTTGAAATATGTCGAATAATCGATCACCCTAGTATGTATACATGTAGTCAATAAAACAATTATTGCTTTAAAAAAATGAAAACTGACGGTAAATGGACAAAAAACAAAGTATTTTTCAATTTGTGAAATAAATTGAAAACAACTCAATTTGAAGCTAACTGACAGTAATATTCCAAATAAATAAGAGCAATTCACTCTGCTACGAAGTCAGGAATAAAATATTATTTTGTTTTTATTGCTATTTGCAACAATTTGTAAAGCATTGAGACAATAGATACCAATTAATTTATGGAAAAAAACCAACATACCACAGTATAAATTATAAGGTAGGTTGGTGTGGAAGCTTTGAAACCAGAGCTTTTCTGAGATCGGAGAGCGGCCCGTTATGATGCCACAAGTAAGCGAAGTCCCTGTACCCTGACCGAATTCCACTAAACTCATGCTGGCACGACACCCCTATGCTGGAAACCAGCCTGTAAGTTTAATAAACGAAGCTACATTCTTGATATCAACGCATGATAACTCCGTTAAGCTGACAATGAATGGAGAGAAAAATTATCTAAATCTGCATCCCGCAGGAGATTGGCATTGACAAAGAAAGTGGATACAAATTTCCTTCTTTTCAGTAGACCCTCAACCACGACAAAAGTTGTTTGATGGGAGCTGCAATTTTTCCGTTTGTCCTCCCACAATGCAATGACCCGTAAACATGGCCACTGTGGTAGAGATAAGATTGCAATGAGGTTTGAATAGCTGGTTGGTACGCCTTCTATCCATCGTGAGCCAGGTGAGTCTGGCAGTAAAGCGAGATGCCTCATTGACCCAGTATAGGTTAGCGTGTCGGAACCTATACTCATTGTCGTAACGGTTTGTCTAACGGTCAACTCAACCGAGGTAAGAGACATATCTATCAGCAGATTTCTGGCAAAACTCTGAGAGTATATAAAATTGCAAAGAAAAAATTACCAAAATCCCACCGTTCGGAATAGACCTTAAAGGTCCCGCCACTCATGTATAAAATCGGAATATGCGAAGTTAGGTCGTAATCCTAATTGAAGGGTTGTAATGACCAAATATGTATGTTATGTAAGTAGCAAATACAATTCGATTGGCGAGGGTTTTCGAAGGAATATACTCTAGTGAGCTCATTGAGTTGCCTGGAATGTCTTTGTGTCTAGAGACCCAGACAAGTGATAGCAGAGAGCAGTTTGGAGTTGCCTGTAATGCTCAAAAGAGATCTAATAAAACATTGGCTATCAGAAAAGGTAGTAATCAGATTATGGCAGCACCGTTGACGAAGATGCACGAAGCAAATATTGCAAATATTTATTTTTCCTTCTCTTTTACAGTGAGGAATTTGATGATAAAGGATGAAAAGTCTGCAAAGTAGATATTGTAGTTCTCTTATTTCTTTCTCCTATAAGCTTTTGTTCTTTTTTGTTCTTTTGTCTACCAACGGAAACGTTTAAAAAGTATTCTTTCAAATTGTTTTTTGAATAATGATGCATCCACAGCGCATCTGTTAACTTAAAATCCTCTTTAGAAATCCTTCAAATTCCTTTCATTTTACTTGCTTTCACTTCATCTCATGCCTTTCGAATGTAGTTTAGCATTCATTGGGATTTTTTAATCCAATTAATTTGTGTCTCATTTTTATTTTCATGTTATTTTTGTATACCTTTCTTTTCGACATTAATTTGTGCATCCGTTTTATGTTCGGTATTACTGAAGACATTTTCTCATTAGTCTCCTTAAGACGCCAAGATTTTTTTCATTTGCTTTTAATGAAAGACAAATTTTTATTCATTTTTGAGTTTTTTAAACATTCTTGAACTTAATTTTGCGTGAATAGTTAGTTAAATAAGTATTTCTTTATTTTTATAATTACTACAAGAATTTCGAAACTTTAAGAAGAAAATTAGGAAAATTAGAATTATATACCAGGTGTACTGAAATGAAATGAACGGTTTTTTTTCGGAGAATAAAACATGAATTTTTAATGGGAAATTAAAAAACTTTTTATCCTATATATTGGCCATTGCTGGCTACACATTTTTTCCATGTCCAACAGAACTGTTCACCTTTTGAAGCAAACCAATTACATACATACATAATTGGTAAACCACATAATAATTGGCAAACCTTCAGTCAGGATTACAACCTAGCTTCTCACACCACTGATGTAATGTATGTTATCTTATACATGACCGGCAGGATTTAGAGTTTAAAATCGACTCCGAACGACAGATTTGTAGGAAACTTTTCACGGATATTTTATTTTACCTTCAAAGTATTTGCCAGACATACATATGCCGAGAGAAACTCGCCGAAGAAATATTTTCAAAATTTCGTTTTGTTTGAGATGTCCTACCTGGGGTTTGAACCATAGGCTCACGTCTAAAAAGCCAATATACTACCTAATAGCCTACCGCGACTACTACCATTTATGACATCCCAAAATTTTTCTTCCTTCTTTTCTTTACTAGTCACCATACTCTTAAGATATGGTTGGATTTCTTTTTTTATTAGCAGATTGGTTAGAGAGGACTGTTTTTCCATTAAATTGTGCAGAAGCCATACAGCAAACTTCGTTTGGTTCACTTGACATGATGATTAGGATTATAGGACTACTAGAGTGTTGTTTATGCAATTTCAAATTATAAAAAAAAATGGATTCGGAAAACTTATAAACGTAGGTGACTGTTACTCTATTTATATGTTCATTTTTTTTGTCCGGACTGCCTGAACAAAACTTCACAAGAAGTACGAAATTTTTTAAACGCCACCATTGCAATGATCGAAAAGCACTTTCTTCCTACCGAGCGTTATGTATGTATATCCTTTACGACATATTTTCGAAATAGTTTTTGTTGTGTAGTACAATTGTTCCGGTTAAAAACAGAATATTATTTCATACATATGGCTGATGCGGCTGGCCTCGCAGTACCTCATTCGATCGGACCAATTTTCGTGCAGTTTTTCGATTGTATTGGATTGTATCTCGGCAATGGCGTCATGAATGTCGGCCTTCAAATGCTTAATTGTTTCTGGTTTGTCCGCATAATACTTTTCTTTAACTGCGCCCCACAAAAAATAGTCAAATCTCAGGTTTTTGGCTGCCAATTGACATCAAAATTCCGGCTAATTAAACGGTCATCAAACGTTTGATGTAATAAATCGATTGTGGCTTGAGATTTATAGCAAGTTGTACCAACCTTTTGAAACCAAATATCGTTCACATCAATGTCAGAGTGGGTACAAAACAATCAGTTATCATGGTGCGATATGTGTCTCCATTGACCGTAATGGTAGGGCCGGCCTCATTTTCAAAGAAATGTGGGCAAATGATCTCTCCGCTCCACAAGCCGCACCAAATAGTCACATAAGATAGATGGCCAATAAGTTAGATGTCTATTTAATGTTTTCAAACTTAAATTTGTTTGGTAGTGTACTTACTTCGATCTGTTGCTGTTATGCTTTAATAAGATTGTTTATATTAAATTGATAATGTTTGAAGTTTAATAAAATGTACTATTGCCACAGGCAACATGTTTATGGTATCACAACTCAATGTAACTTTATTGCACTGACACAATAATAAGTCTAGACTGTAGGTCATTATTAATACTTCAGTAGTACAGAGTGCTTTTATTCTTCTCAATACTTGATTTTTAAGTACAAGTTGTATATATATTCTTTTCTTTTCATTCAACAAAAGTTATTCGTTTATTTTGGTCATTTGAATGCTTTAAGGTAAAGGCTAACAATAAGAAAATTCGGATTTATTTTCACAGAAAGACACGAAGACATTAATTATTGTGACAGTTTCATATGTTTCGAATGGAGCATATGGTAACATGGTAATCAATTTTATTTTTGAATTTAATTTTTTAAAATAGGTTTGAATTAAACATTTATTGTGAACGATCTTTAATTTTTAATTTTTTTTTTAATTTTAGGTAATGACTTCTATCAAACATACTGAAAATAAAAAAAATTCACATTTTTTCATTGTCGTGTTAAAGAAGGTGAATTTTGTAGCAAAAAAACGATGATTTGCGGAAGACAGGAGGTTTTTGTTTTCATTTGAAGAAAAGTTCTAGAGAGTCGCTTCGAATGCTTGTTGAGGCCGTATTAGAAGCGTATTGCATGAAAATGACACGTTGAGTCAGAAACATATGGAAAAAATATTAAATGTTGCACAACAAAAAAGTTTCTAACCGTTTAAAAGCAATGAGAAAGATCCAAAAGTATGGAAAATGGATGCAACATTAATTGAAATACAGGCAGATGTAAAACCGAAAAACCACTTGTGAAATTTTGCCTCAAAGACACGATAGAATATTTGTGTCACATCGAATTGTTACTGTCAATGGAAAATTAATATGTTTTCGGAATAAAATTAGGAGTTAATTCGGAACAGATATGAACTTTGACTAGTTAATTACAAACATTTAGTCGGTATTACAACCTAGCTTACTACACCACTCATGTTAAGTGAGTGTTAATTTTATCCATGAGATGCGAGATTCCAAACCGCAAATTTGGGAAACTCTTTGTGGCAATTTTATTTTATTCCCAGAAAACTGCTGAAAGGAAGTTGCCGAAAGAAATATTTTTCTTATATCGTTTTGTACGATATGTCTTATCCAGGGGTTGTATTACAGGTTCTTGTCTAATAAGCCAACACACTACCTACTAGCCTACGACGACTTAATTTCATCTTATTTTGACTTCTCGTTAACTACTTAGCTTGTTTTTCATATTCTAGTATTGTTCGTTTAGTAAATAATCTACCACATTACCTACCTATATCGCATTACACACACTTACTCTGTTTTGCTGCATAACCGCCGGGCGATTACTACGACTAAAAATGTTCAAACTTTATACCATAGTTTATGTTCACAGTTTATACCAATTTCAAAAAAGAAACCCCCGAAAATTTGTTTAAATAAATGAGAATATACATATGGAATCTTGTAGGATTCTGTATATTAATTAAACCTACTGCTTATGGCATAGGAACGTAAAGCGAATTAATATGGTTTTAAATTTTATTTATTAACTCTTAAGGTGAATTTAATCTTATATTTTTTTCATTTCGTTAATTTATTTCAAATTTAATTACTAATCTTTTTCGCATTAACTGCTGCCACTTCTGCACCCTTGTTTCAAACTATTTTGTTCAACAACATAACTGACTATCTACTGAAACATTGCTGAGTCTGCCTTAAATGTCCGTTTTTCTATTTTTATGCTGACAGTAATTAATGTTATTAAGGTCAAAATGTCATGTTGCAACATGAAGCAAGTGACGTTGTAGCACTACTACTAACGCAATCTTACCCCATCTGTAAGTGCTAATGACATTACTTATACAATAGCAAGTAGTTGAATAGCTGTTTCTATTTCACTTCCACAAAGCAACCAACACTCATCAAACTGCACTTAAATGTTTTAGCAGATGTTGTCAGTGGTAAATTTTATAAGTGAACCACTTGGGTAACGTGAAAAATAAAGAACTCTTTTTGAAATCCGTTACTAATCGTCAAACCAGGATAAAATAGGGTGCATAAACAAGAACATAATTGAGAGGAAGGAAACTTACAAGATTTTAAAGGAATTACTTTAAATTGACAGTTGATTTGAAGCTGTCGGAGCAGATGCCTCCGAAAAAAAACATGTCATATCGGTGCCTAATAGCGTCCTTCTGTGGCATAGAGAAGCAACGTGAACAGTATTAGTCTCTGCTAATTAACTGACTATTGAGAACATAGTAGCACTTTTTGGTGATCCTACGCATGATCTTCAAACTGACATCATTTTTACTGGTAACGGCGGACCCAAGATAAACAAATTCACTGCTAACATCGAAAATATAGTAATCGGCAGTAATCTGGAATCCGAAACGCCTTATGTCTCTATTTGTCGACAGCATAAATTTTACTTTACCCTCATTTACTGTCAAAACCATCTTTTCAGTTCGTTCAACAGCACTAAAGGCAACAGTAGCACCCGCTTGGTACGCCTTAATACTTCAATCCCGTCAGCGTACACAAGCAACTGGATACAATTGTTGAAAATAATCCCATTGCGATGCACTCCCGCCTTCCGCAGAACTCTTTTCATGACGAAGTTGAAGAGCAATAATGATAAGGGATCGCCTTATCTGAAACCCAGAACGTTACTAACGAAGCTCCAGAAATTGGTCAACCGTTGTGTGTATAGCCTTATCAGCTTCGCAGGAATACCAAGCTCAGACATTCCGGCAAAAGCATGATTCCTAGGGGCTATCGAAGACCAACAAAAAAACATGATGTGTGTCTACTTGTTTTTCTTCTCTATGGTTTAACATCATTTGGCATCAGTCGTTCACACAATACGCTTGTGAGATAGATGTAGGCGATAAAGAAAAGACTTATGCCCCTGTAGTTGATGCATATCGTGGGGTCTCAATTTATCAGGCCAGGACAGAGGGCACTAAGATTCCAATCATTTGTAAAGCAACTCATGCATGCTTCCTACCATTTCATTATTAGTGGCCAGACTATTAGGACATGCTATCTAATGCCAAGTGCCAAATATTATTATCCATATGGTAACTAAGGAATTTAATAATTTGACTTTTAGGAGTACATAATGCATAACTGGTAATTACAACCCTTCAGTCAGAATTAGAACATAGCTTCTCATTCTTACTTATATTGTCCGTGTTAATTTTATAAAATATAAAAAGTGGTGAGGCCTACAGTTTAAAGTCGACTCCGAACGGCAGATTTTTGAGAAACTTTTAATGGCAATTTTTTTAATTCCAGAGTTTTTGCGAGAAATCTGCTGAGAGGCAGTCGCCAAAGAAATATTTCTTCATGTTTTGTTTTGTTAGATATGTCTGACACGGGATTTGAACTGTGGCTTCATGTCTAATAAGACAACACTCTACCTACTATACTACAGCGACTTTTATGAGTGTTAGCAGCAAATAACAACTGTTGCGTTCTTAAATTTAATGTTTATGTTGCACATAAATTGCCACCATAATGGTCTAAACATTCTAATTGTTATGAGAGAAAAAATAACCATGAACTATATTTTTTAACCGTAGTGGATATGATTTAAAAATAATTTCGGCATGGGTGATAAAATGAAGGAGGATATGTTAATATTTGCTGCAACATGCTTTTAGTTTTTTTCCTTTTCTTTCACTGAGACATTAGGAACAGATGGTTCTTTGTTACCCCAAGGAAAGAACGAAAATATTGGAATACACGCATAAAGAGCTCTAAAAAACAGTATCAACATTTTGTAAAAGTATACCATAATGGCAACAGTTGCCTGAGGGTACTTTTTGATTAAGGTATTCACTTTACTTAACATATTTGCAAGAATTTTACGCCATAAAAAAATCAAATGCAAATACGTTTTCAAACGTACAAGAATATTTGAACAAAATATCAAATTCGCTTTATTCTACCAAACAGTCAAAGAAAAAAGTCTGCATACACCGGTGTACGTCTGTATATTGACTCTATATTTTATATTTATTTTGAGTTTAAATGGAAGAAAATTCTATTTTTATTTTACAGTAACCGGCGCACATTGGTGTTTTTGATGCCTAAAATGGGAATTAATTGGAAAATTAAATTCTTGAGTACCAAATATTTTTTGACATGAGCTAGAAGTACACAAAATTCTGCATCACTGTGTTAAAAAATTTGTCTCTAGCAAGTACCGTTACATTACTACGTCTTTTTGAAGTTTGAGTTTTTTGATGTTTTTTAATCTTTCATGAAAAAAATAAATTTTCAGTGTTTTCAAAATTAGTTTTCGGCAAGTTTTTAAATAAAAATACTAAAAAAAATATGGAGGCTTCAACAACAGGTGATTGAGATTATATTTGCTTCGTTGTTTTTTAAGTTTATATAGTTTTGTTATTTTTAAAAAAAATTTTTTAATCTTTCATGAAAAATAAATTTTCAGTGTTTTCAAAATTAGTTTTCGGCAAGTTTTTAAGTAAAAATACTAAAAAAAAAATATGGAGGCTTCAACAACAGGTGATTGAGATTATATTTGCTTCGTTGTTTTTTAAGTTTATATAGTTTTGTTATTTTTAAAAAATTTTTTTGTAAAGGTATATAATTTTGCAAATTTTGTATCATATATGGAAAAATAGTTGTAAGTTAAGCAAAGTTAAAGAAAAAAATTTTTTTTCTTAAACCTAGGACACCTTGTGAAATAATAGAAAAATTTTTTTTGCACTTTCTTGCACCTGATTAAAAAATGAAAATATATTTTTGCACCTATAAAATTTTTATCTATTAATTACCTATTTGCCTATTAATTACTTATGTTTGCATTTATTTTTTGGATCCCATTTTAGAATACATTCAGAATACAAATATGTATGTTAATTTTTATTCTAGTAAGAAATTGGGCCCACTTCTTTGTTTTTTTTTTTTATTTCTCAAAATTTTTTCTTGTAGAAAATTATAAGACCATATTTATTTAATCATAGGTACAAACGTGAATAAAATTTTTATTTCTCGAAACTTTATGAAATAAGTGCAAATTCTGGATTTGAAACCTTTACTGAAAAGCAATTAAAAAATATTAAAGTTTTTAACGAAACATTGAAAAATTTTATTTTCCAATTCAAAAATCGCTGGAATGCGTCTTATAGAGTTTCTGAGCGTTTTCTTCAGAACAACAAATACTGGTTAGATTCGGCAATAGGTTTCACGCGCCAATCTGGTGTTAAGCGATGTAGATCGAAAGTTGATTTCGAATATTGCTGTGAAAGAACCAAAAACCAAAAGACCAAGAGTTAAGGAAAGAAAATTGCTCATCTTTGCTGGCGCACGCCACTTACATGAGCCTTCGGGCAGAATGTAAAACAAAAGCTTCAAAAATGGTCAAAAAATAACATCTTCGCCAAAGAAAGTTGAAAAATTATACAAATCAAAGCGTGATATTATTAGATTATTATATTTTTTTTTTTTTTTGTAAAACCAGCACTCCAGAGATGGCAGTGCATTGTGCAAGTTTAGGAAAATAGGTTATAGGAAGGTGGAAAGAGGGAGTAGTGTTTGTGGACATTTGATTTAAACTTACCAATATCGTAACTGACGGGATAAGGAACAATTGAAAAACAAACGCCCTACCTCAGGATGCGAACGGCAAGGAAACGAGTTGCTGCTAGGTGACTATAAAATGGCCAGTTCTTTACCTTCACCATTATTGACAGTCTAAAGCAATCGTCCCCAAGAAGAGGACGATGTAATAGGTATGTGTGTATGTAATAGGTTATTTTTTGATAAATATTTCGTTTGTAATAGGATATTTTTGATAAACACTTCGTTTGATGGTGTTGTTGTTTAAAAACTGTAGTTTGTTGTTATTGTCTTATTAATATTTAAATTATTGCGGTTAAGTGTATGTAATAGGTAAGTATGTATGTAAAAGGTTATTTTTAATAAATATTTCAGTTGATGGTGTTGTTGTTTAAAAACTGTAACTGACACAAAACAGACGGACAGCGCGACCATCCGCACATGGCGGATGACAAAAAACTACTCAATATGATTATGATATTAGATTAAAATCTAGATGATGTTGAAGTCGATGTCAGCGATGATGATAGCGATTCTTAAAACAATCAGACAATCAATCAATAATAATAGGTAACAAATAAATATTGCTGTTTTAATATTTATTTTTGTTTTATTTGAGTAATTAAAGTAGCATTAATACATGTGATCAAAAATATATGAAAACTTGTTTGATACTCAAAATGATTTATTCTAATTTGTATTAACATTTCTATGTTGGTAGATAATCTTTGAGAGTAGGATTATAAAATTTTGTCAGAACATATATTTTGAAGCAGTACATCAGAATCAATCAGAAACTCAATTTTGAATTTTTTGGTTGTTAGGCCTTTATGCATTTCAGATCAAGATTTTTTTATTATGGATTTATCTTCTCTAAGCGATATAAACCAAAAAAAGTTAAAATAAGCAACCGGGAAAGCTCCCACGATTTAATTCCCATTTTAGGCATCAAAAACCCCAATGTACGGCGCCTCTCGGAAAATTTTTGACTTGAAAAACAAAAGCAACGTATGCTAAAACGAAGCTTTCGCATCTTAACATGTTAAGATGGCGAAATTTGTACCAAAAATGATGATTTACGAAAAGTATTAATTTTTTGATCTGTATACATACAAGATTTTACTACAGTAATCTCCCGATTTGAAGTCGCCGTAGTCTAGTAGGCAATATGTCGGGTTATCAAACGTAAAGCCACGGTTCAAACCCCAGGTCATACATCAAAATGAAATTTGAAAAAAATATTTCTTCGGCGACTTCCTCTCAGCAGATTTCTGGTAAAAACTCTGAGAATAAATAAAATTGACATGAAAAGTTTCACAAAAATCTGCCGTTCGGAGTCGACTTTAAACTGTAGGTCCCGCCACTCAAGTATAAAGTTAATACACACAACATGAGTGGTGTGAGAAGCTAGGCCGTAATCCTGATTGAAGGGTTGTAATGGCCAATTATGTACAATGTATGTATGTATGTATGTATGTATTAATTTTTTGTTTTCATTTGAAGAAAAGTGCTGGAGAATCGCAACGAATGCTTGCCGAGGCATATAGTGATCATGCCGTATCAGAAACGACATGCAAAATATTTTTTCTACGTTTCAGAGATAAAATTGTTATCTGCGAGAACTGAAAAAAGTGTAAACAAAACACAAACAATTTTGGATGAAGATAGCACTTTTGAATGAGAAACATACGGCAGAAATGTTAAATGTTGCACAACAAATAATTGGTGATCGTTTAAAAACTATGGAAAGATCAAAAAATCTGGAAAATGGATGCCGCAAAAATTGAATGACAAGCAGATGGAAAACCGAAAAACCACTTGTAAAATTTTGCATCAAAAACACGTTTAATAACACAGCCCTGCATGGGTTTTGTAAATAAGATATCTGCAGGTGTTTCTGAAGGAATTTTGCGCGCTGAACACGAATCTGGGTTCAAAAACTTTCCATCACGTCAGGTTTTCGAGAAAAAGGAGTTTGAAACCCATAAAAATAACGTTTTTGGCCATTTTTGAAAAATTGTAGAGCTAAACACTGACTGACACTGCTAGAGCCATCGCTATTATCAGAAATTGACAATTGATCTTTGCTCTTTAAAATGAGCCCAAAGCCAAATTGATTGCATGCACCCTTAAAGTAGGGGGTGGGTTTATGTCAAGGGGTGCAAGAGAAAAAGAAACACATTACGGAGGTCCTTAAAAATTAATCAGATTTACTTGAAAATTGTTACTCAGGGGTTTTTGGGGTCACTGATTACAGATCTTCATTCAGATTAAAAAATTCAAAATGGCGGATCCAATATGGCTGTCGAGGTTTATAAAAATTAATCAGATTTACGACAGCCATATTGGATCCGCCATTTTGAATTTTTTAAATCTGAATGAAGATCTGAACCCAGATTCGTGTTCATCGCGGAAAATGCCTTCGGAAACACCTGGAGCCATCTTATTTCCACAAAAAAGTCCAAATTTGCAGGGCTTTATAATCAGTGTTGCTTCGAATTATTACCGCCGATGAAGAATAGATTTATTTTCAGAATAGGTTGATCCATCAACCAAAACCACCGAGTAGGTAAGGGGACAGTGCTGTGTGATTGCTGGCACCAGAAAGTTATGCACCACGAAATTAACAGAACTTAAGCCAAATAGTCTAAAAGGTGTTTGACTTCATCCTTGAAATACTAAGTGAGCATAACCACAGATTTTACACGTACGTACGAAAACTATAGAACAAGCAAACAACACTAAAGAAATATAATACAACTGTACGTACAAAATTACAAAAATACAATTACCGCATGCAAACCAGAACACAAATAACATAAATAAAAATAACAAGTGATAGTGGAAATAGGATAAGTAGGTAGAGCAGGAGTACACCCTGCTAAAGATGTTTTCATAAGTCTATTATTAATATCTTTAAGAATAGAAAAGGTGTAAAAAAACTGAAAGAATAAAACTGAGAAGCATGTGAAATGTTTTCCCTAATATCAATTACTTGGTTTGCCTGATGTCGCTCTGTCACTCATTTCACTACCGTACATTTCACGAGAACACTATGATGCATTTGTTGTATGTAAAAATGTCTATGTAATATGAATGTAAACAGTTCTATAAGCTTAGTTAGTATGTGTGAGGATCGAGACAAGTGTATAACCAGAAAATACATCAACATGTATAGTAGTTGTACAACTCTCATGCATGCTACAGAAAGTATTTCTTTTTGTTTGTATATTTTTATTTGTATATTTTCTTTCGACACGTATTTAACATCAGGTTTTATTTATTCACAAATTTCTACAAATACATTAGAGCGACTCAAGTTGTATGGAAGCGAAATTCGTGCAAAGTGTACCCCCCTCAAAATGAACATTGGTATTTTTTATGATGACATTTAAAATATTTCGGCTCCAGCTTTGACCTCTCGTGAGCTGGACCACTTTGAAAAAGGGTCTATTTTTGCATGTTTTATTAATTTGAGAATCTGTTTCCTTACCAACATATACAATATGGGTATCATAAGAAAGGTTTTTTATGGTGCGTCCAACTGTATATACAATTTTTCCAAGGACGATCATCCATGTCCTTTTTTTAAGGATATTCTGTATAAAAGAACGGTTTTTGAATTTTTTGTTCGGGGTTGTTCGTAATAATAATGCCACATTAACATATTTTAATCTTTAGTCGATTTAATTAAATACGGGTCTCAGCTTTTTTTTTAAATTCGCGATAGTTCTCGTTTTGACAAAAATACAATGGGGTGGTAACCCTTTGTTTTAAAAAGGGCAATATGGGTATCAAATTTTTTCTTTTGCCAAGTACATCATCTTTGTATGTAAATAATTTAGATTTTTGCAAATTAGAAGCATTTTACACGGTTCTCTGGAATATATATAAATGCAATTTTGTGGTAACTCTAATATGATAGCGGATTTAGTTTCTAGATCATGTATAGATGAAAATAGGACTAAAGAAAGAAAAAAAGAAATGATCCACGACTTTTTGGCGGCATATTTGTTTCCCAAATTAGAAAAAAGTTATAAAATTTTAAAATTTTTAAAATATGTTAATTTGGCATTTTTATTACAAACAACCCCGAACAAAAAATTCAAAAACCGTTCTTTTTTACAGAATATCCTTAAAAAAAGGACATGGATGATCGTCCTTGGACAAATTGTATATACAGTTGGACGCGCCTTACAAAAACCTTTTTTATGATATACATATTGTATATGTTGGTAAGGAAACAGATCCTCAAATTAACAAAACATGCAAAAATAGACCCATTTTCAAAATGGTCCAGCTCACGAGAGGTCAAAGCTGGAGCCGATATATTTTAAATGTCATCTTAGAAAAGTCCACGGTTCATTTTTAGGGGGGGTACATCGAGCACTTTTTTTGGTGAGTCGCTCTAAAATACATATGTACACGTATATGCGCAGCATTTTTATGCATATGTTAATCAAACTAAAAAAATAATGCACGTGCTATTGAATACTGGCTTGGATCTATGAACAGAAATACACGTCAAATTGAAAGAGTTTTTCTTCAGTAATTACATATACGTACGTACATAATGTTTAATTAGCTTCCTACTGTGCTTGTTGCTAAGAAAGGAGCCAAATTTTCCTAGATTAGACTTAATGCCTTATCTCGCTGGCGTATTATCCCTTCTGGTCATTCCTCTATTTTGGAGATTGATCATGGGCTTCACTGAACATCGACTATTTCCCTGTGGAGCATTATTTTGACAGGGCTTTTCTTTTTCTGATTCCGAGCAGGGTCGGCTTTGACCCTAACCTCCTGGATGCATGCACTGATGGCTCTAAACTCGATAATGGGGTTGGTAGCGGAATCTAGTCTAGGAAACTGGACCTGAACATTTCCCTCCGATTGCTAGATCAATGTAGCGTGTTTCAAGCGAAAGTAATGGCCATCAACCGGCCAGCTCATCTGCTATAAGTTCTCTATCGAGCGTTGTGATTAACGCTATGCTCTTTAGCGATTATCGCCACTGTCGCAACATTCTCTCTGAGCGGAAATTCTTTCTTGACGCCAACCTATCCTATGTCAATGAGGAATTCTGCTTCACTGCCAGACTTACTTGGCCATCGATGGATAGAAGGCGCGCCAACCATCGTAATGTCATCTCGAAAGTGGCCATGCTTACGTAATGGAAAGACAAGAAGAAAGACTGCAGCTCCCATTTAACGACTTCTGCCGTGGATGTAGTTCTGCTGAAGAAGGGGATACTGTTACCACTTTCTTTGTCAATGCCCATCTCTTGCGAGGTGCAGATATAGATTATTTGGCTCTCCAAAATCTTGCCAGCATATCGGAGTTATCATCCATTGATATCAAGGTTATGGTTTCATTTACTAAAATTTCAGGCTGGTTTTCCAGCGTAGGGTAGTCGCGCTCTTAAGCACTTGTGCTGATCAATTTCTTTCTTAGATTGGTGGATCTCGGACAGTACAGGGACTGCTTTTACCTGTGGCGTCACAACGGTTCGCTACGCGTGCTAAAGTGAGCTTTGGTAATCAAAGCTACCACTTCGGCCGACCGGATACCATACAGTGCTATACAAAAATAGATTCACAACTCACATTAAAAATGGCAGATGGCCATTCACATCATAGGATTTTAATAAACAATTACGAATTTATTAGGACAGGAAAGATTTTTATCTCATAAATCATTTGACTGAAAGAGTTACCCAAACTTTACAAGACAAATCTTACAATTTTTTGAATTATAGTGAAATGTGGACAGATGGCACCGCCCGCCCAAAATTCACAGCAAACAGTCAGTTTTGGGGGATGCATTGGACGCTATTTGATCTCATATGGGTTGCTATACTCCCAAATTCGGCAACCATGATTGTTCCTGTACCTATTCATTCTGTGTAGACTCATAAAAGTCTTTTCCTGCTTTAAAATATTAAGTAAGGAATTTACGTCTAAATTTTGCTTCCGTTTAAGGTGAATTTTATTAAAAATGACCATCTGTCCTGATTCTTAAAATTAAATTGATTTTTTAAGAGCACGTATTTTTCTTCGATGAAATACCAACATTTCGTGGATTTTCTGTTATTACCTTCAAAATTTATTCAAAAAAACAAACCGTTTTAGTAAAAAAATAAACATTTCCACTAAATATTTTCTTTTGTGTTGTTTACTCCATCCATAGTTTATTTCTAGTTACATCAGCTAGACGAGAACAGAGTAACAATCATAACCAAAAAAGCAAAAGAAAACCATCATCACGATGAAGAAGAAAAGAAATTGCAAAGTAAATACAATCAACTTCAAAAAGAAGCAACAACTTCATCTTGATAAACATCATTTATAAAGTGGTTTCGTTTCGATGCAATTTTTTCCATGAGTTTTGAATTTTTTTTGTTAGTACGATACTAGTATCAACACAAAAACAATACAAGCTGTTATGGCAAAAAGAAGTATCTTCACTGTGCAATTTTTTTACAGTCAGCTCCAAATATAAACAGTTCTTGTAATAAATCTGGAAATTTTATCGGGTATTTTTTAAGCTGTTTGACAGTTGAAGAATAAAAATATGTTAAGTATCATTCATCATCAATCATCATGACTTCCTTACTTAATTAATCATTACAAGACTTTAGTATGAATTACAACCTATATTATCACACCACTCTAGCACTTTTTCTAATTGGCCACAGTTGAAACTTTTGGAAGATATGCATTTTTATCAAAGAATTTATTATTATTAGTCAACTGACTACATTAATAAACAACCAGCCCTTTAGTCGTGATTAGGATCTAGCTTCTGACACCATCCATGTTTTGGGTGTAAATTTTATCCATGAGTGACAGGATCTACAGACTAAAGTCGACTCTGACGCCGAATAAATATTTTTTTTATATTTCGTTTTGTTTGAGATGTCTGAGCTAGGGTTTGAACCACGAGCTCGCGCGTAATTAGCCAAAACACAACCTGCTATTCAACAATAACTTCGATGTTACATCCTTTAAAATTGACTGTTTGGTGCCTTTTACACGTTGATGGTATCACCAGTTCTTATTTAGAAAAGAGCAAGTAGCCACCGTTACTACAAATGGCGAGGACTATTGGGCCATGCTATTGAATTTGTGTTTCCAAAAGGGTTCCAGCTGATTGTTGCAAAAATCAATTTGTTGATAATATTTTTTCCAGAAAAATTTCTGACCGCCAGCCTCGTTGTTCGTTGTATTTAAATCCACTGGATTACTTTATATGTGGCTATACTAAGTCCTTACTGTATGCCGGTAAACTAGCAACGTTTGAAAAAACTTTACACTTCAGTACAACAAGGTCGAATTTACACATCCGTTGAATATTCTGAGTTTGGTTCGTCTGGATACTTGTGAGCTATTGCCCTGGAGATAAGATAATGCAATATTGCATAACTGTCCATCGACTAGATCTCTTCAGGATCTTTGCGTGGCCAATATCTGAATTTCGCCCATAGACGCCTGCTTATGTTGGTCGTCACGCCCCTACAGAAAATGTCAGGCGGAAAGAGGCTCAAACTTATCTCTAATGCCGACGTAGGTGTAGTGCGCAGGGCACCACTGATGATAATACAGGCAAACCTCTGCAGTCGCCGTATTAGGTTCAAATTAATTTTTCTATCTACCCACCAAACTAGGCATCCAAAGGTCAAGGTAGGTCTTGACTACCATTGTGTAGATTCAGTGAGTCATTTTAGGTCTTTGGCCCATTTTCTCCTCAAGAATTTGTTGCAAGCACACAGGGCAATGCAAGCCTTTTTGATTCTGTTAACGATGTTAGGTTTCCAAGACAGCTTCCTATTCAGGATAAGTCCTAGAAAGTGCGCCTCTTCCTTGAGTTTCAGTTCCGCACCGTTTAGTTTTAGTGAATGAAAAGGAATTCAATTATTAAAACGTGAAACAAATATTCTAGTGACACCATTAATAAAGAAGTAAGTAACTGTTCACAATTAAATTGAAAATTGTCCATGAAAATCAAAATTTATTTGGTACAGATCTTATATTGTTCGCTGGAGACTCCAGACTAACACTACCTTAACTACTTAATTTATCATTACAACCATTTAGTCAGAATCTAGCATCTCACATCACCCATATTACCTGTGTTAATTTCATTCACGAATGGCGGGACCTACACTTTGTAATAGAGACGTAACGATAGATTTTTGAAGAACTTTTCATGGCAATTTTATTTACTCTCAGAATTTTTGTCAGAAATCTGCTGAGAGGAAGTTTCCTCCAGATGTCTGACCTGGGGTTTGATTCGTGGCGTCACCTACTAAACTATAGCGACTTAATATTATTTCAGTTTCGGTCTCCCCGATCACTTGAATTCCTTGTTCCTAAGGACCAATTGATTTTTCTCTCCAATTGGATCAATCTCTAATATAAATAAGAAATATAAAAATTACATTTTACAAACCATTAATTAACAAAATATTTGACTACAAATTATTGTTTAATTTCCACTTTTTAAATTGTTCTCCCTTTACTCTTTAACACAGTTTACCGCATAAAACTTAAAAGTTTTTCTAAGGATTTAGTATGAATTGCTGAAAAACGAAAGAGAAAAATAACACAAACAAAACTGTGGCTAACCAGTCATTTTCTCCGTGGACTAAACCAACCCAAGTGCCTAAGGCACATACCATAAACATTTAACCACAAGGACGATAAACTATTGAGGCCTATGCAAATAAGAGTAAAAATCATACTACAGAGGGTACACAAGAATAATTGTTGAAATGGGAGTGAACGAAAACTCATTGTTGGTAGATGGAAAATGGAAATAAAAATGAACGACTCTGCAATAATTGCATCAGCTGGACTTCGGTAGCAGCGGGAGTAAATTACAAAAATATTTCACTGTGTTAAACCCTTAAAAAAGTCATATTTTCTAACGTGGTGCTTGCTCTTTAAACTAAATCTTCAACTGTAAAAGTAAAAAACACTCTCGTATTTAATTAATATTGTTTTCTGAAACTTGAAAATGCATTGAAAGCATATTGCAGTGGCCAAAAAAAAAAAAAAATTTGAAATTCATAATGAAATATTCACTTTCACTTCAAGAAAATTTCTTGTGATTTACAAAATAGCACAAAGAATATTTAATTTAGCTTTTATTTGACTTTAAAGTTTAAAAATAGGAGAAAGATTACAAAAAAAAGATTATTTTTTTTAATTCAGAACACACAGAACAGGCGGCAAACAACTTTTGGTTATACTTAGCAGAGACAACAATACTTTTAAAAACAATTTATGCTAATTAAATTTAACGCAACTTTTTTGACCCAATTTTCTTATATATTTGTAATAAAGCGTCCTTTTTAAGCACTTCCTCTCATTAAATTTACACCACAATTCTCTCTTTACGACAAATATGTCCTTTCTTCGTTAGTTTCATACTTAAACGCTGCAGTTAGTTGATATTGTACTTGTAAAGCATACGCCAAAAAGAGATACTATGACCTCTTTTGCATATAGAACTAATTTAGGCTAGGTTAGGTGAGAGGGTGGATCGCCCTTGAAGGCGTTCAAACCAGTTGTACTACACAGAGGGAAAAAAGACGTTTTAAAATTATACACGTTTGGTACCAAATTGACACAAAAGTGTTTATAATTTTTCAACAACATCCGTTATACATTCGTGATACACGACGTTATCAAATCAACAAAAAAAAAAAAGTAAATAATACACAACGTTGTCAAATCATAATGTAATAGAAGTAAATAGTCAAACAATCAACAACGATGATATTGAATTACAAAATTTCTTAAAAACCATAGATATGGAGTCTCTATTCGACACATTAAAAGGTAAGTTTTTAAAAACTTAAATAATATAAAAATACTTAACTTTTATTCAATTTAAGCTGCAAATGTCACATATAGAAGCTTGCCATACATTACGAATGGTGATCTTGGAGAAGCTATTGCACATTCGGGGTTACGTGCAAAATTCCGTAAAAAACTACTTAACTGGAGAAAAACCGAGGTGAGTAAAAGTGTTTACTTATACAAATACACATAATTTCAAATATATGTATTTCATCAGCTAGGAGTTAACGATGATACCCTTTCCGAGCCATCAAAAGTTCAGTTATGGCTTAACCAAAATGATGCCATGTACCCAAGCAGTTCCTTCATCAGCGATAAAAAGGTAAAATAAAACTAATAAAAAAAAAACTAATAAACTTAATTACAATTAATTTTAGGGTTTGAAGACATTGTAGACTAGACTGTAGTCTAGTTTATAGTATATTCTATAGTCTAGTTTATAGTCTAGTCTATAGTCTATCTTTTACGGAGTGAATATATGTGTTATCAAAGGGACAACGCTAAGTTGTCAAACACACTAGGTTGCGTTGTCGAAGTGACAACGATGCATTGTCGAAATTTCAACGAAATGACAACGAAGCGTTGTCGAAATAACAACAATGCGTTGTTTCAATGACAATGATGAGTTGTCAAAATTACCACGGTGGTTGTCAAAATGATAGCTGGGTGTTATTAAAATTTTATACACATCCGTTGTCGAAAAGTTAACAAACTTGGTAAGCTCACTTTTGACAACGGACTGTATCAATTTCGGTACTTTTCTACCGGTTTTTTCCCTCTGTGTACAATAATAAATTCTACTCGGGGATTAAATATTGCCTGGAGGAAGAAACCAACCCGAGTTCAAAAAAAAAATATTTCTTTTGCAGCAATCCTTATGTAAAAGAATTCGGCCAAGTAGGTCATTCTCTATGACAAGAGCACGATACTGGCGCATGAAGTAACCGACAGTTTTTTCCTTATCCTCAGACCCACAGTTCTTGCAGAAGTTATTTGCCGGAATGACAAGTCTTTCAGAATGCTTATCAATTGAACAGCGGCCCGTAAGAATTGCTATTGTGCGATGGAGGCCCATGCGATTTAAAGACAGAATTGAGTGGGTGAGGACGTCACGTAGCGGCCCTGCCTTAAAGGAAGAGATCACACTTTTGCCAAAATTTAAACCCATTGTGATACCACAATTAATTCTACCCGAAGATCAAATATTCCCTAGAGGAAACTAACCCGAGTCCAAAATAAATCTTGCTATTACAGCAATCCTTATGTTAAAGAGTTCGGTCATAATGTCAGAAAGTAAGAGAAAGTATATAAGATAATGCTACTGACTCATAAGGTGAAAGACGGTCTCTTTCTTATCATCGGACCCACAGTTCCTGCATAGTAATTTTCCGGAATGCCAAGTCTTTCGGTATGCCTACCAAAAGAAAAGCGGCTATTACGCTATGTGTGCCTACATCAATTAAGGACAAACACGAGTCGGTCTTCTCCTTATTCATACATGTCCTCCAGAGTCTAGCAATATTGAATGTACCTCCTTGGTGCCAACCAGTTTGAGCTTCCCTATAAAACGAGTGAATACTATCCTAATTAACCGAGGCAATCGGAATACCTACGCTGTGTATGCCCTAGGAGATTGCTAGCTCCGTACCAAATCATCAACAATGGAATTTGAAACGATATCCTTGTGTAAAAATTACCCTTTATTGAACCGAAATTTCCATGAGAAATCCAAAGTATTCAAGAACTAGCTCATCAGTTGAACGGACGTTATAACTGCGTTCGTTAGGGAATTAATCACAGGTTGTTTTTCTGAGTAAATCAAAAGACTTTCAGAGAAAATCCCGCTACCCAACCAATATTACCCCTCTTTCAAAATTGCCACGACCTCTCACTGGAAAACACTAAAACAATGCAGTGGTCAGTCAGTTTATAAGAAAGTTTAATGGCAGAGCCCTAAATAAATATACAGCAGTCCAGCCTGTCGTTGCCCATTGGAACTAACTTTCTTACGGACTACTTTCTTATTTCCAAATGTTCTGTCAATTGAAGTTACAGTAGTTGAGTAGGCGGTGTGTTAGCTTATTAGATGTGAGGCCTGATATCTTGAACAAAACGAAAAGTGATCAAATATATCTTCGACGAATGACTATCTGCAGTGTTCTGGCAAAAATTGTGATAGTAAATAAAATTGCCATAAAATGTTTCTCAAAAGTCTGTAGTTCGAAGAAGACTTTAAACTATAGGTAGTGCCACTTATGGATAAACATTAACACACACAACATAAGTGGTGTGCGAAGCTAGATCGGAATCCTGACTAAAGGGTTGTAATGGCCAGTAATGCCTGCATATATTCAAACTATTCTATATTGTAAAAATAAATCTGATTTTATTTTAAGAATCAATCTTAATTTTAATCGTGAGGCTTTTTCTCATTTTGTTGTGCCACTAAATCTGTACATTATTTAAATGATGATTGCAGCTGAATATCTAAGCATGTATGACGTCGTTATTCCAAGGCGTAAAATGTGACAGTATTTGTTACAGGATGCATATTATTATGTAGGTATTGTTGTTGTTACTAAATTATGCAGCAGTTTAGAACGTTCGGATTGTTTAGCAAAACCTAATACAAACAGGCAGGGAATAAAAATTCAACAAGAGTTGTTTATTTTTTTCTTAACGCATCTCCGAGTATAACTTTCCTAAGAAATCTTCTGTTATTACACATACACAAAGCACAAAATATAATCGAAATACCTTATAATAGAGACTAAAAATGGAAAATATTATGGGGTGGGTGATTTAAAAGTTTAAGTTTAAAAGTCCAAAAAACGTTTTGAAATTTTTTTTATGATATGAATTGTCATATCATAGCTTGCAAATGTTTAATTTCAAATTATTGGTCGTAGACTTTCTATTGAATTGCATTTGCGATATATTACTCATACGCACCATATTACATTAGTTTACTTATTCTGAAAAGTATGCAATAAATATTCTTTGATTTTGTCATGTTTGGAACTAATAGAATTAAATATCAGTCATACGTCACATATGTACTTGTCATGAATGAATTTTACATATTAAATATGAGTATTAGCATAATGTGAGTAAGTAAATATAACGGGCGGGTGATTTTAAAGTTCAAATTTAAAAGTGCAATAAAAAAATGGTTTGAAATTTTACAAAAAATAATTTTTTTGTTGTGAAGTACAATTGTTGGCCGCCGCTGCTGGCCTCACAGTAGCTCATTCGATCGGACCCACTTTTGTGCACTTTTTCGAGTGCATGGGGTTGTACCCCTGTAATGGCAACACGAATTTTGGCCTTCAAATGCTCAATTGTCTCTGGTTTGTCGGCATAACACTTTTCTTTAACGCCGCGCCACAGTAAATAATCCAACAGTGTCGCATCTCATCTTCTTGGTGGCCAATTGACATCACCATTTGGTTAACTAAATGGCCATCAAACGTTTGACGCAATAAATCCATTTGTCATGTTCACATCAATACCATGAAGAGCGGGTACAAAAAAATCTGATATCGTGGTGCGATAGGTGTCTCCAAAGACCGCAATAGTTGCATCGTCCTCATTTTCAAAGAAAAATGGGACAATGATGTCTCCGCTCCACAAGCCGCGCCAAACATTATTTTGTAATGGGTGCATTATCTTCTGTAACACCATGTGTAAGTTATCTGAGCCCCAAATACGGCGATTTGGCTTCTTAACCCTTTGACGACCATACATTTTCGGCTGAAGCTATTTAACCTCTTGTTTTATTTTTATAATCTGTGGCCTAATAGTAGTGACGAAAAAAATTGCCCTTCTGGGTATCCTCTAAGTCCCCCATTTCGCTTGGCAAATATAGTTGCCTATGGGTTGAAAGCAATCTTTTTACCCAAAATTATTAATTTTTAGACATGACTTGAAAAATATAAAGTAAAATACTTACTTACTTACTTAATTGGCCATAACAACCCGATTAACGGATTTCGACCTGCCGCAACACATCCTTCCAGGCGCCTCTGCTTCTTGCGCGCCTACGCCAGTTGGTCACACCAATCGATGACAGGGCTTCCTCGATTTGGTCCTTCCAACGGATACAAGGTCGTCCTCTTCGCCGACTTCCGCAGATCCCCGCATCAAATACCCGTCTCGCCGGAGCATCCTCCTCCATTCGAACGACATGGCCGAGCCAGCGCAGCCGCTGGATGTTAATACGCTGTACAACGTCTATGTCGTTGAGGAGCTCATACAGCTCACTGTTGAATCGGATGCGGAAATCATCGCCAACTCGCACTGGACCGAAGATCTTACGTAGGACTTTTCTCTCGAATACTCTCAAGGCTGCTGCATCAGTTCTTAATAGGGTCCATGCTTCTGCGCCATAAAGAAGCACAGGTAGGATGAGCGTCTTGTAGAGTATTAGCTTTGTCTTACGAGAGAGGTCTCTGCTACTCAATTGCCTATTGAGACCATAGTAGCACCTGTTGGCAAGAGTAATCCTGCGCTTGATCTCCAGACTGACATCATTTTCGGTGGTAACGGCGGAGCCAAGATAAATGAATTCCTTGACTGTATCAAAAGTATAGTTATCGGCCGTAATTTGAGACTCAATACGCCGCACGGCTCTACTTGTCGATAACATATACTTTGTTTTGCCCTCATTTACTGCCAAACCCATCTTCTTAGACTCGCGTTCAATAGCACTAAAGGCAGCAGTGACATCTCGCTTGGTACGCCCTATGATGTCGATGTCGTCAGCGTACGCAAGCAACTGAACACTTTTTTGAAAAATAGTGCCATTGCGATGCACTCCCGCCTTTCGCAGAACACTCTCCATGACGAAGTTGAAGAGGTCGCATGATAAGGGATCGCCTTGTCTGAAACCTCGCACGGTATCAAAAGGTTCGGAGAGGTCCATTCCTACCTTGACGGAGCTGCAGGAATTGCTCAACGTCATTCTGCATAGCCTTATCAGCTTCGCAGGTATACCGAGCTCAGACATTGCGGCAAAAACACGATCCCTTATGGGGCTATCGAAAGCAGCCTTATAGTCGACAAAAAGATGGTGTGTGTCGACTTGGTTTTCGTGGGTCTTCTCCAGGATTTGGCGTAGTGTGAAGATCTGGTCGATGGTGGACTTGCCAGGTCTAAAGCCGCACTGATAAGGTCCAATCAGTGTTTTGACGAGTGGCTTCAGTCGTTCACACAATACGCCAGTAAGAACCTTATATGCGATAGAGAGAAGGCTTATACCCCTGTAGTTGGCGCATATCGTAGGGTCTCCCTTTTTCAGGACAGGACAGAGGACACTGAGGTTCCAATCGTTGGGCATACTTTCCTCTAGCCATATTTTGTAGATGAGCTGGTGCATGCGCCCTACCAACTCATTACATCCGGTCTTAAACAATTCAGCGGGGAGGCCATCAGGACCTGCCGCTTTGTTGTTTTTAAGACGCATAATCGCGACTCTAACCTCTTCATGGCTAGGCGGCGGGATCTCCACGCCGTCATCATCGATTGGGTTCGGAACATCATCTCTAGAGGCGGTATTGATGTCGTCATCGCCTTGCAGCAGAGTAGAGAAGTGTTTCCTCCACAACCTCAGCACCCCCTGCGGATCTGTAACCAGATTTCCATCCTCATCCTTGCAGGAAGACGCTCCGGGCTTATACCCCTCGGTCAGACGCTTAACCTTTTGATAGAATTTTCGAGCGTCATTCCTACATCTGTACATCTCGACTTCCTCACGCTCACGCCTTTCCTGCTCCCTCTTCTTGCGTCTGAAAAGGCGTCTCTCATCCCTTCTCCTCTCTCTGTAGTTTTCGACAATGGCTCGCGTAGCGGCCGACTGCAACGTTTTCTTGTACGCGGCGTTTTTCGCTGCAGCTGCCTCGCGACACTCCTCATCGTACCATTGATTTCGTTGGGGTGGGCGCTCGAAACCAAGGACTGTTTCCGCAGTATTGCGCAAGGAGTGGGAGATGTTGGCCCACAATCCGCCAATGTCGTTGAGATTAGATGGGGGACGACGGAGCTTATCTGAGAGTTGAGCGGAGAACGCCTCAGCTGTCCTTTGTGATCGCAGCTTCTTAACGTCCAGCTTTCGCAATGCACTAGAGCGCGCAGTCCTCGAGGCGCAAATGCCCAATCGAAACTTGGCTGCGACAAGGTAGTGGTCCGAGTCGATGTTTGGACCTCTAAATGTGCGCACATCTAGTACACTGGATACATGCCTTCCGTCAATCACAATATGATCTATCTGGTTGGATGTTGATCGATCGGGGGACATCCAAGTGGCCTTGTGAATGTCGAGATGCTGAAACCTGGTGCTACATACTACCATGTTACGCGCCGCGGCGAAATCGATCAGCCTCATACCATTGGAGGTAGTGTTCGCGTGGAGGCTGAACTGTCCGACAGTGGGGCCAAAGATACCTTCCCGCCTGACCTTCGCATTAAAATCCCCGAGGACGATTTTGGCGTCATGGGCCGGGCACTTATCGTATACGTCCTCGAGTTTAGCGTAGAAGGCATCCTTAACCACATCGTCCTTATCTTCCGTCGGGGCGTGAGCACAAATTAGGCTGATGTTGTAGAATTTTGCCCTGATGCGGATTGTGGCTATTCTTTCGTTCACTGGCGTGAACCCAGAGACAAGGTGACGAAGTCTCTTATTAACCACAAATCCGCATCCGAATTCGTGCTTATCAACATGGCAGCTGTAATACACATCGCAAAATGCCAGCCTTTTGCATCCTTGCCCTATCCATCGCATTTCCTGTATGGCAGTGATGTCAGTCCTACATTTCATGAGGGCATCCGCCAGTTGGGCGGAAGCGCCTACCCTGTAAAGGGTGCGGACGTTCCATGTGCCTATTCTTAAATCGTTGTCCTTGAAACGTTTGCCGTGGTCGTCAACTTTAGAGGGGATCTTTTTACGGTTTGTTGTTGTGGTTTTCATTGGATGAAGTTTTTATGTGGTGGGTTCCAAGCCCTACGCACAACCCGAATTTAACGTCCAGGGGATTGGACCTCGCTGCACGCATTAGTTAACATCTAGCGGGTGCTAGAATGCCATTCAGGAGGGGCCACGAGGAGGCTGCGTGTCAACTTGAATACAGCAAGGCAAGGATCGTCCTGGTGGTCGCCATGTTGGCCACAGTCAGTAACTTTACCTTGTTTGCATGCATTCCATCCCTCCCAAAAGTAAAATACAATAAATCTTAAATATTTATAATTAGTGTTGTTCGTGATAGTTTCCAAAGCAATCACGGGATGTAGTGAAACAAAGAAACACATTGCATTGAACGCAAAAAACATTTGTGCTACTATATTTTTTATAGGAAGCACAATGACAGCAGCGTTTCCAACATTCACTCTTTTCCACTTTATGAAGAGATTTGGGCTTACTTATAAAATGAGTTCCAAATTTGGTTGACGCTGAAAAGGCATGTTTTCTTAAATTGAATCAACTTAACAACTAAAGCTGCTCGAAATTCCATTGAAGTCACGTTGATTGTGGAACTGTTAGCCATAATAAGTTTCTTATTATAATATATAAGAAACTATTACTATAACTATTATGAACACATAGCTCAAATAGGTCGAAGAACAATCGTAAATAAAAACTCCACTTACTTCTGCGATCGTACTCATAATAATCTTTCTTTTGGTCCATTAGATCAACGCCTCCCATTACTTTGTTGTAGTACTGTATAATCAGAGGGCAATCAGTATCTATTTTATTAGCTTGTCCAGCAACACGTCACTTGACCTTGATTACCTCAGTTGGGTCAATAAAATTTGAGGCAAGGTATACACCACGATTGTCCATCCATTTGACGACGGAAATGCTTTCTGACATGAAGTAACTTATGTCCTCTCTTTTCATTTCTTTATCCGCCGGAAAATTCTTCGGTATGTACTTTCTATTACATCGAATAGTTCCACATGCCATTATTTCATTTTGCTCGAGAATGTGCATTAAGTTTAGACTTGTAAAGGAATTATCAAAGTAAACTTCAACCCTTTTTTTACCAGTGGCTTACATAACTGCAGGACGACAGCTTCGCCAAGACCGTGTTCAACAAATGGTTTTTTTTCCTGTATAAATGTCAATATAATACAAGTATCCAGTTTCTGACTCACATTAACACCATACTTTGAATCCCCATGAAATAGGTTTGTCCTTCATATACTGTGTCATGACATTATGTCCCTTAAACTTTACCATATGTTCATCAATTGAGAGTTTTTTGGAAAATCTATATGCCTTGTTAATGTGCTCTATAATTGGACGGATTTTGTAGCCACGGTCAGTAACATCAGCCTTACTGTTGTCGCAAAAGTGAAGATTGGCTGTAATTTCCTAAATTTTTGACAATTTAATGACAATTTAGAGGTTTTAATTCTAGAGTTTTTTAGGAATGATAATTTTCGCTTCAACCCATAGGCAAACATAATTGCCAAACATAAAATGACTATTTTTAGGCAGTTTGGAGCTTATCCAAAATTGTTCATTATATGTTTTGATAGACAATGGCTAAATCCAAAACATAACTGACTCCCATCACCTTGTGCCCTATCTTTACCCTGTAGTAGCCCTCGGTATAAAGACCATTATTTGGCCAAATTTGGAGCTTCGTAGAGTACAAGTGGAGCCAGATAGGGTTTTGCACTCAACTACATTTTTGTTGCCCCAATATTCTTCTATAAAACATTCTCTGACGTATTTGCTCTATCTGTCACCTGGACAAATATATAAGCCAAAAACCCCCGGGCAAGCATACTTGCCTATGGTCGTCAAAGGGTTAACCTACCCACCAAGATGAAAATTAGCTTCATCCGAAAAGATGATTTTTTTTTTTGACAAAATCGACATCATCGTGCAGTTTCTCATTGGCCGAAATTTCCAATAAATCCCAACGTTGCTCAAGCGTAAATAGATTAATTACGTTCAGTGGAGATAATATACTGAGTTTTGTGACAGAATACTATAGTATACATAAGTATTGCCAGATTCGAAATATCCGGTGATTTAACTTTAAACCGCTAGATAGCCCACCCGATATTATCAGATTCCAGATAATTCGAACTTAGACCTGTAGAGTTTTTTCCATTAGTATATTTATCTGGGGTATATACTGGAACACATTATAAAGTTAACAGTTTTTTACATTATCAGCTCCAACTTTTCTTTTATATTACCATACTAGCCGAGAACCAAATGAAGAAGGAAAACGCACAGCGTAGTACTTTGTTTTTTAGTTCTGATGACAGTATTTACTTCTCTTCTAATTGCTTTAAATTCTGCTTAGTCCTACACGTAGAATATACAATATCCTACAATTTTTATATTGGAAGTAAGCGTAGTATTGTCTCCAAACTGGCCTTATGTGTAGAACTTATAATGGAGTATTTGTTTTTTAAGTTGGAAAAAGTTCCCCTAGTAGCTCGTTATCGACTGTACTGTCGTAAGAATTGTTCCACTTTTTACATTTTAAATTAGTTAAAATTGAAAATGTTGCTGTCCATCACTGATTAGATAAGAAAGAGAGACAGATTAGAAAGCGAGAGAGAGAGAGAATGTGTGATAAGGTAGAGTGAGAGATAAAGTGTTTATAGAGTTTATGTACATTCATACTTTTAAGATATTATTGTCATCATTGCATGAAACAAGGACAATAGTTTTCTGCAGATATTGTTGTTATTGTTCTTGTAATTACTGTGGTGCTCTTACATTTCTGACCATATGTTTTATTTACATAAACAGAAGCCCCACATACAAAGTGGAATTTATATAACAGATTTGTCTTTGTAGCATGCCTTACATTCACATATACAGAATGACATATTTGGTTTTAATTTATTGAATTTAATAATAGAAGTCGTACTTACCAATATTGCAGCACACATGAAATGCTTCTTAAATTACGTTACTGACTATGTACAGCGCTACATACATATAAAACATGGTAGAAGGGAATATTGAAATGCCTTTGTTAGTGTCAAAACATGACCACTACCTATAAATGTGTGTGTCTGTACATAATGAGAATTTCATATGTATGTGGCAATGATATGAAAACATGTCTGTACACATACATGCATTAAAAAAAAATATTTTTCCATTAAAAGCATATTCATCGTCCATATCATTCCGATCTATTGTGTTGACACACTATAAATGTGATTAATTTTCTTTTTGTACACTCCCATGGGTGATGATGTTTTAAATGGAATGACAAAAGGTGGTCATTTAAAATGCTTCCGTTTCTGTAATGCATTTGCATATTGTTGCCGGCAACCACAGCTACTTTTTTATACACCTACAAACAAAAAAAAGTGGGTTATCAAATGGTGCAAGGTAAGATGAAATGCTTTAAAAATTTTATCAAAATAATTACGTGTGAAATACATGCCTAAAAACAAGGTCTTCATGAGAATTTCGTATGTCAAGTAAAGAACGTTTATTTACATAACTGTTCAATCTAACTACGTACTAGTCGCCGTAGTCTAGTCACGGTTTAAATTCCAGGACAGACATTTCAAACAAAATGAAGTATGAAAGAAAGTGTTTCATCGGCAACTTTCTCTCAACAGATTTCTAGCAAAACCTCAGAGAGTAAATGAACTTGCCGTGGATAGTTTCTCAAATCGGTTGTTCGGTGTCGACTTAAAACTGTAGGTCCCGCTGTGAAAAGCTAGGTCGTAATTCTTACTGAAGGGTTGTAATAAATTAAGTATGTATGTTCAATCTAAAATTGTTCCTTGCACTACCCGATCAGGTTGAACCATTATTTCAAACTAAAATAATAAAGAAAGTCGTTGTGCGAATTCGAATATGTGCATTTTTACTGACAGTAAAGCGCCCATTAGATCCAGAGAGTGTGCATACACCAAATCTAAAAATGTTCAATAATGCCAGACGCCTTTGAAGGAAGTAGCACGCATTCAATGGATAATTTCATACGGGTTGCTGGACACGTGGACTTACTTAATTGGTCATTATAACCATATCTCAAGATTACATCCTAGTTTCTTACAACACCCATATTGTGCGTATTAATTTTATTCATGAGAGGTAGGACCTACAGTTTAAAGTCGACTCCGAAAACCAGATTTTTGAGTAACTTTTTATGGCAATTTTATTTACCTAACCTACTCTCAGAGCTTTTGATAGAAATCTGTTGAGAGAAAGTTGCCGATGAAACACTTTCTTTCATACTTCATTTTGTTTGAAATGTCTGTCCTGGAATTTAAACCGTCACATTTGAGGCCTCACGTCCTAAAAACCAACACACTACCTACTAGACTACGGCGACTTCAATTACATCGATTGAAAATTACTGTTTTTAAATACTACGGAAGTACATATATAGGAAAACGTACAGAGGCTTCAGAATATTAAAACTGCTCAAACCAACAAAAATCTGCCAATTTTATTGAAGATTGTGAAATGCTTTCAAGCAAATTATTGTCTAGAAGGAATATTCCTTTAGCGACTTCCTCTCAGCAAATTCTGGCAAAATGAAATTGCCATGACAAGAGTCTCGAAAATCTGTCGCTCAGAGTCGACTTTAAACTGTAGGTCCCGCCATCCATGTATAAAATTAACACACACAACATAAGTGGTGTAAGAAGCTACGTTGTAATCTTGACTTAAGGATTGTTATGACCAATTATGTATGTATGTATATATATGTATGTCAAGTTTACCAAATGATTACCAGCACAGATTATACATTCCCCGATCGCACTTACCTCTGAAAAACCATTTTATGATCCGGTAGTCCAAGTCGGAGTTTGGTTGCTCGATTAACAACCAGGCATGGAACGGTAGGCATAATAGTAACTATTCTGGCTAATAGAGTGATAATATTACATACCATAAGGTTGAATAACCAAATGCCTTTCAGTGCATTAAATTCCAAGCTGAAAAAGGAGAATTAAAAAATATTTCGAACCAATCCTAACTAAAGAAGGGCGACCTGAGTACGCTAATGAGTGTACTCATGGGACACTCCCCCCTTCATGTACACCTTAAGGATATTGGCATGATGGAAGATACTGAATGCTGGGCATGTGGTGAAGACATCAAAACCATGGTACAATTTTCGTATGATTGCTCAGCTTTAGTAAGCTCGAGATTCAAATATTTTGGGGATGACACTCTACAAGACATATATAACTCGTTTTAGACAAGTGGAATGGAAGAAGTTTGTACAAGATATAGACTTTCTGTAGGATTTAAGGTGGTATGTCCAATTGTGGGCGCGTAAAAAGCCTACATGATGGCTTGGATATATACTGATAGGCATTAGACTCTTGGTTGGTCTTCTCTCCTCTAACCTACTTACCTACCTAACAGCAGCAATTTTTTTATTTATATTCTTGGTCTCTTTGTAATATTTTGTTTAATACGTTCAAACGTTACATTTTATTTTTTTTGTTCTCCTGGTTGTATCATTATTGCACTATATATGTTTTGCCATACATGCCAACGCAAAACAAACAATAAAATCCTATTCATCACCTTATTTATGTGTGCACGTACAACAAACCCTGCTGCATTAATTTCTTCATTGGCTAACCTGACTTTAGAACACAAAAGAGTCAAACAATAACAGAAATTTTTAATTAACCTGGTGGTTTTCCATCTCTCTATGGTACCGATTTTCACATCCTTGTTCTCCCAAAGAGAACGTTGCAATACCCATTAAAATTTCCTCAATGATTATGGTGAATGTGTAAGCACGAGCTTTCCTATTTTTAATTATGTTGTATCAAATGCTGCAATAGCAGAACCTTGACTTAGGTAAGATTACAAAGACTCTCCAGTAAATAAAAACTTCACTTGTTTCATAATAATATTAATGGTTTTTGGTTACAATTCTTTTGATATTTAATATTAAAATTTAATAAGCATTAAATATATTAAACAAGGTCGAGATGATAATGATGATATAAAATGCATTAAATTTTAATAGAAGGGAATGTCAGGCTATACACATTTCGGTTAAGTCAAGTTCAGCAAATCTTGATGAATCGTTTAACTCCAAGAGAACGCTGCTAACTTGTAGAAACTTATTTTGAAAAATAAACCTGTTCGCGAAGTTCATAAACCCTTCGATCCGGATTACGACCTAGCTGCTCACACTACTTATGTTGTGTGTAATCATTTTATACCTGAGTGGCGGAACATATAGTTTAAAGTTGATTTCGAACGACAGGTTTTTAAAAAACTTTTCATGGCAATTTTATTTACTCTCACAGTTATTCCTAGCCATCTGCTGAGAGTAAGTCCCCGAAGAAATAATTTTTCACATTTCCCTTTGTTCGAGATGTCTGGCCTGGGGTTTGAACCGTAGACTTGCGTCTAATAAACCAACACGCTACCTAATAGACTACGGCGACCATTTATGGTTAACATAATCGGCCTAGGGAGCAGCTATTGATAGGATTCGCACTAATTTTATTCGTTTCAATATGACGGAGGAATATGCATATCAAAGAGAGTATTATTACTGCAGCGTGAAGTGAAGAATTAACCGTTAGTGTAGTATAATACTGTGTCGATATGTATCGGCACTAGGTGTGGAAATTTATTGAAGAACAATGAAGAACACAGTGTATTTAAACATTCTGAAGCACATTCTAAAGCATTCAGAACTGACGAAGATTATTACTTCCAACAAAGATCCTAAGCATACTTCTGCAAATGTAATGTGATTTGCCTGCCAAAGTCCTCACACACTCAACGTCCTGCACAACGTCCTGATATAACCCCAATAGAGTATTTATTGTATCATTTGGAAAAGGGATTATGTAGTTGCTAAATCTCAAACAAAATTCAACCTAGTTATGAGTGACTGACAGCAAGTATCTACAGAAAACAAAAAAAAAATTGATTTTATAGACCGGTATAACATTTTAATACATTGGGCCTTTTCTTGGGATTACCTACAATTTTATATGAAAGTTGGGTCGGTAATCCTTCGTCAATCCTTTTCAGGCAAACATTTAGCGTGCCCGTATTAGCAGTAAGTTGCTTTGAATATAACGCACTTTAAAATAACCATCAGTTAATAATACAAGAACCAACCCTGATTAGTCAATTTTAAGAAGCAACTTAGACTGACTGGATGTAATTGTGCGGAGAACACACAAATGACTGGTAATATGACTGATTGTAAGAATATTGTACAGGAATTTCAGAAATAGTTTTACATGTGAAACAAATAATAAAAAAAACAATAATGTAAAAGAAACATACAGATTTGTATTCGTTTTTATTTGAAAACATTAATTATCACACAACCTTCTAGAATATCACCACAATCTCTAAGATTTCATTATACACTGTATGCAATACAAAGGCATAACACCATAGTCTGACAAACCCCATACTCACATTATTTTACGGTCTTAGTCACGTACTTCGAAATTTATTTTGTGTTAATGAGCCTACTTACGTTATAAACTCCCCAATCACACTGAAACTTTAGTCCATTTGGGAGATTTTTTTATTTCCTGGTTTTTACGAAATATTGTTTTCCACATTGTCGATGAGTGCATTAATAAGATTTAAAACATTTATTATTTGTCGTAATGTAATAAAAAGTACCTTTTAACACATAAAATAATGTTTCTTTCGTGGGTAGTGTGCTAGACTTTTGGCGTGAGTGTCGTTTGTTCGATGACTACCAGAAATTCTGGTCTGTTACACTACACCGAGCATAAGGTAATAATTCTTCAGCAACTTTTTTTCAGTAGATTTCTGGCAACAAATCTGAAAGAAAATAAAATTACCATTGTCGTTCGGTGAGGACTATAAAATGTAGCTCCTGACTCTCCTGTATAAAATTAACACACTCAACATAAGTGATGTGAGAAACTAAGTCGTAATCCTTACTGTAAGGTTGTAATGACCAACTATGTGTGTCTACAGTAGCGAGAAAAAAAATGCAACGCTATGTCATATGATATTCAATCGAGGTCCGAAACTTATAACGGTATCCAATTCCCCTCCACTTTTGTTTTTGTCATTCGTTGATTTTTAAATTTTATTGAAAAGCGTCATTAAGCGTTGTTTGCTTCTCTTTCTAGATTTTTAAAAAAAGTGAACAAATATAGCGAGCAAAAGAATGCAACGCAATGTGTTAAAGGTAAAAGTAGATCAACTAGAGTAGTTAAAATAAAAGTTTAATGAAAAATTTGCAAATTGTGAATTTTAAAATAGAAATAGCTGTCAGCAGATAGCAAATTTGCCATTATAAGGTTTTTGGAAGAAGGCAAATCAATGAATGAAGTTGCTCATCAATTTAATATCAAGAAATCAACGGTTTTGTCGGATTTCATCGCGATATCGTCAAACAAATAACGTGTAAAGAAAGCCAGGAAGTGGTCGACCTCGTAAATCTACTGCCCGCCAAGACCGTCAAATGGTAAAAATATGATAAGTTGACCCTCGGAAAACGGAGGTAGATGTTACTACCCAGTAAAAATTGGAGCTTACATGTAAGCAGGTTTGTAAGGGAGAGAAGCTATTTTCCCCCTTACAAACCTGCTTCCAGAAGGCATGATTTTTATATAGCGAATTCCCACTTGGAAGCATTACCTTTTGAAAAAAGAAGCGCGTTTTCACTCGTTACATTTAGGTGTGAGTAACAGCTATATGTAAGCGCTTCATTCATGTCTCTATGAAATTGCAACATTCATTACTTACAAAAAGCTCTTCCATCATGTTTTTTCTGAAAACGTGAATTCATTCCTGACATGAAGCTATTACTTCATGCTTCTTGAGAATCTGTGAAATAATAACTTCCAATTGATTTTTTGTTTTATTTTTTTATTCAAAATTAATTTTATTTAATTCAATGTCAAAAGAAAAAAAATATTAAAATATGAGAAAAAATAAAAATAAATAAAATTAAAAAATTAATTCTAATAAGGAACACTTATATAATACTTAAATAAAGGTTAGATATTTTATTCTACTATACTATGATCAATATTTTCTGAGTTCGAATCCTCTTCACTATTTAAAAAGGTGTTATTAATTTCATTCTTTTTCATTAAGCACTTTTTCTTGTAGTAGCGGTTTTTATTTAATCTAAATGCTATTCGTAAGTTTTGGAGGAATTTTGTCTTAGAAAGACCATCAACTTTTAGGGATTCTGGAATTATAAGATTGCTTATTATATAATACGAATTTATTAAAGACATAATAAAATACTTACCCTAAATAGCATTCACAAATTTCGGGAAGTCTAATAGACGCTTCTTATCCTGCTTTCCATCCACATTGTAATGGAGCAACATCTTTATATCAACTAAATTCGAAAGATTTTTCTTTAATCCCCTTATACTTAAAATATTTTTAATTGTTGCTACCTGTAAATACAAATTAAAAATAATATTAATCGAAATTCTAAATTAATATATAACAAGCTTTCTTACCATTGCAAAATTAGTGTTATCGTCTATGAGATCTTCAATTTCTTTTAATTCGGCCTCTGATTGAACAGAAAATAAATTTGAATATTTTGTGGAAGAATGACTTGGTGTTACATAACATTTTAGCATAGTTTTTACCTCTGATACCAATTCAATTCAACCTTATTTTGATTTACAATAGTTTCTATGAAAAATATATACAATACAATTAAATATGTACAGTTTTTATTACTTAAAATTATTATTATTATTACTTAAAATACATACCTTTTAAGTCTTTAATTTGCCCTTTTGAAATATCTATTGATTTTTTTTGGTCTTCAACAATTTCTGAAATAAAAAGAAAATCATTCAAGTGTAAAAATCATTTAATGCTAAATATACCTTTTAAAGCATCAATCTTTCTACTCAATTCTGAAACATTCATTGTATTAATTTCAGTAACAACTGCTTCTAAAAATAAATATATAAGTATAAGTAATAAATAAATAAGTTTTATATTATTTATTTACCTTTTAAAATATGTATTTTTTCAGCTAATTTTTGAATTGCATTTTGAATACTTGCGTTTGGGTTAGAGCGAGGCATTTTTCTAAAAATATTTAATAACATGTGTGTACTAATGGTATTAGCAATCTTTCTCTTTTATATGGAATATTTACTAGTTTTGCATATATTTGATCTGTTCTAAAAATTTATTCATAATAGCATTCTGGATTTACGAGGTAAATTCCAAGATCCTGTGATAGAATTGGCTCGGAAAAAAATTGTTTGTGTCTTTGTAAACTTTAACTGCAATGCATCCATTATCAAGAAATTTTAATATTTCACCAGGACAATCACTTCCAAGTAGACAACAATTATCAGGAGCACTCGAACTAAAAAATCCAGAATCGGAAATGAACGAACTTATTTCACCTTTCGAATTTTCTTTATAGCCTTTAAATGGAACAGGTTTCAATAATGAGACTTTAGAAAATCTGTTAAATAGTTGCTGCTCAATTTGGTGTGGTTTTCTTATTGCTTTCTTTATTTCCTTCATACAGTTTTCAAAGGGGTATGCATTTATATTGGAAAGGTTGCCGTACTCTTCTACAGTTTTGCTTAAACGGAGAAGGTTGTGTACATTTATTAAATTGTCTTTTTCCAACCACTTTCGACATATTATTTTAAACAAAGAACAAAACGCAACGACAACATTAAGAGAAAAAAAAAAAAAACAAACACAAAATCCCGTTAACTTTTCAAGAAAAAAAGAAGTAAACACAAATCAAACAGACAATATATGCACAATAAGAATAAATAACAAACAACAAAAAAAAACAAATACTCTAAAATATCCCGAAGAAAAAATAATTGCTGTACCTACATACACTTTAATAAATATTTAAAATTTAATTTCTTACATTTAATTTAATATCACTTTTTCCCAAAATGTTTGTTTTTATAATAATAACACACTTTTAATATAATAACAGAGTCTTTGCGCTCTTACTCCCGTCTTGTCTGCTTAAATGCAAGTCGATGACTGAGCATGTTTTATTACGTAATTTAAAATATTTTTTTCGGCAAAGACTCGGTAAATCTCCCGATTTCGAAGTCTTTGCAATACAACCTGCTTCCTTGTAAGGGACAGAGGTAAGCTCAACAATTATTTAAATGTTTCACTTACAACCAGTGTTGCCAGAAGATTCTGGTGAAAAATCATCATTTTTAGGGAAAAAAATCATATTTTGTGGGAAAAAATCATCACTTTTTAACTTTTATTTGTAAAACATTAAATAATAAATAACAATTCAAAATAAAAGTGTATTACATTGATTGGTTATCGGGTTTTGTTATCATATACTAACTTTATTCTTGAGGATATGATATAACCCGATAATCAAACAATTTTAAATTAATTACATGTTTTACCAAAAATAGTATATACAAACAAAACAAAAAATAAATATGTATGTTATACATAAAAGACAATTCAATTTAATTAAAATTAATTTTAAAAAATCCATACATACATACATATTGTCGTCTGGCCTTCAAATTGGCCTATGTAATTTTCAACAACTTTTCAGAAGACCTAAAAAACAACATAATTTTTATATGAAAGTCAATCAAAACTACTTAAATATTTTTGCAATAATTTTGGAACCAGCGGAGACGTTGGACAAATTTTTGCTATAGAGGTGGACCACAAATAAGACTTAAAAGTGGGCAAATAAAATAAATTTTCCAAAAGGCACATAGGCCATTTTGCAGGCCAGCCGACGATATATAAGTAGTAATTTTATAAGGTACAAAAATGAGATCTAAATAGAAAAGTAGAGTTTTATAAAACTTTTAGTAGTTTCCTATAATAATTTAATTATAATACTGGGAAGGTTTCATATTTTTTACAATTTCTTCATCAATTTTAAGATTATATATTATATGTATAAACAAAATACCTTCTAATGTTGCATTTTCAAGCTTGTTCCTGTACTTAGTTTTATTTAAATTAACTTTAGAAACAATTCGTTCAACGTTTGCAGATGAAATGGGAAGACAAAGTATACTGGACAAAAATTTCGTCAATGTTGGAAAAACTAAATCGTTATCAACACGAGTTATTTTAGAAACTCTGGCCCAAAAATCTTCACAATTAATATTTTCTAAGGTTTGAAAATATTGTTTGAAATCTATGTGACGAAGCTGTCTAAATTCATCGTCTAGCTTTTGAGAATCATTTTCATTAATTAAATTTGGAAATCTTTCTAATAGTGGAGACAATGAAGAAACTTTCTTATTAATAATATTATGTGGATCAATAGATGACATTTCTTTTAAGGAAGTATCTTTAAAATTAAAACGTTTGGTTTATTGTTTACAAAACTCAATGTAAAATGAAACGCAGTAATTAGTGAATTCAGTTAATTCACTATTGGTAAATTTTGTTTCAGAAATCTTTTTTAACTTTGTTAAGGTGGTTGATTTGTGCTTTTTGCTCTAGCCTCTTCAACAATAGAATATCCTGCATATCTATATTATTCTCCTCAGCCCACTGAATACATACATACATACATAATTGGCCATTACAACCCTTAGGTCAGGATTACGGCCTAGCTTCTCACACCACTTATGTTGTGTGCGTTAATTTTATACGTGAGTGGCGGGACCTTTTTTGCCAGAAATCTGCTGAGAGGAAAACGCCGAATAAATATTTTTTTTCATATTTCGTTTTGATGTCTGACCTGGGATACGAACCCGATCTTCCCGTCTAATAAGCCAACACACTACCTATTAGACTAAGGCGACTTCAGCCCACTGAATACAAACTGAAGATGATATCTTTGTTTTTGCATCCATTTCTACAAAGTCGTCTTCAGACGACCGGGTCATTACCGGGTCCATTATTGGTATTCGAAATAAATTGTTTTATCTTCTCTTTATTTTTTTATGTCGCAAATTGTTGATTTAGGAACATGGAATTTTTCGGCAACCTGCCTAATAGTTTTTCCTTCATCAAGGCTTTGTAAAATATCATACTTTTCCTTTAAAGTTAGTGTTTTATGTTTGCGTTTATTATTTAAAGACATGAATGACACTTGGTATGAAGTTGGACAAACACGCTTGCGAAAGAATGTACCGAAACTGAAGTAATGATAGTGCAAAATGTAAATAAAAGTATGAATAACAAAACATGGGAGTTAGAAACGGGAATTTAAATTTTTTTCTTGCATAAAAAAAATTTGTCCGGATTGCAGAGGTAAAAATTTTAAGTTGTCCGAAATGTAGAAATGTCCGAATTATTGGAGTGTCCGGACTGGCGCATGTCCGGACTGTCGAAGTTGTACTGTACTCCTAAATATACATCTTCGGCGTTTAAAAAAACGTCTTTATTTTTAATATTTTTCTCAATATTAAAATCAGTGTAGCCAATGTATGTGCCTTTACAAAATTGTCTAATATTTTTAAGTATAAACGTTCCATTTCAGAACACATTTTTTGAATTTGGGAGTTTGTACTTTGAAACATTTTGTTTACACTGTTTATAACGTGAAGTATCTACTATACAAAAAAATCATATTTGGAAAAAAAAAATAATTTTTTTTGGAGAAAAATCATCAAATCATATTTTAGTTAAAAAATCATCAAAAATATGATAAAATCATCATTCTGGCAACGCTGCTTACAACCTGCTTCTATGGAATGGATAGTAGTAAGCTTTTAATTTTTTTTCGCTTACATTATTACAAAAATCCTTTCATTGGTATTAGCTTATTTCCTGCTTCTCAGTAAAGCTTATTAGTAAGCGAATACAGAAGCGGTAAAGTCCCTTTTTAGCTTCCTAAAACCTAAAATTTTTTTACTGGGTAATTATGGAAATGACCAATTAGAGGTTTCTATTGGTGTCCACACAGCCTGAAACCGATTAAGAGAGGCAAATTTATTAGCTAGAAGATCAGCCAAGAAGCCACTTATAAGTAAGGTTAATAAGAAAAAACGGCTTGACTTTGCTCGACGGTATCTGCATTAGTCAATAGAGCAGATGCCAAAGTTTGGTGGAGCGACGAATCAAAGTTTAACTTATTTGGCTGTGATGGGTAAAACTACATTCGTCGGCTCCCAAAAAAAAAAGATATTCACAACAATTCTGTAAATAAATAACATTCTGTAAATAAAAATAGCAAAAGTTGACCCTTGGAAAACGGCAGTAGATGTTACTAATTATGCAAACGACCAATTACGCATCCACACAGCTAGAAACCGATTAAGAGAGGCAAATTTATTAGCCTCTTATATGTAAGTAAGGTTAATAAGAAAAAACAGCTTAACTTTGCTAGACGGTATCTGCATTGGACCAAAGTTTTGTGGAGCGACGAAACAAAATTTAACTTATTTGGCTCTGATAGGTTAAAATACATTCATCGGCCACCAAAACAAAGATATGCACAACAATTCTGAAATAAAGAACATTCTGTAAATAAGACAAGACACGGTGTTGAACATAATATGGCATCGAGTTGCATTTTTTCTCGCTACTGTACGTTCCAGGTTATTAAAACATAGCACCTACAAGAATATCCGTATTTTTCTACCATATAGATACGTAAGTTTTTCTTTACTACAGCGAAAGTTTTTATAAAAGCTTTGAATTTTTACTAGAGCGGAAGAATTAACAGTATATGTGTGTGTTCCGGTCATTAATTTTTTAATCGACAATAATGAATAAGTTTATACCACAACACATTGTGTATGTGCATGGCTGCTTTTATTATTTAAAACATAAACTTTTAGTTGGCAGTATAACAAGTAGAAATTTTTTTCTCTTCGGTTAGTCATTTAATCAACGAGTTTTCATGCCAATCGTTTGCTGGCATGAAATAAAAGCGTTTACAAAGTTTAACATTTTACTTTTAATTTACTACCTGTTCTCTTCTGCATCCAAATCTTAAATAATAATATTGGTATCTCAAACTGTAATTATCTGTAAAACATATATTGTAAGACAAAAGATAAATTCATGCAGAAAAAGGAAACTTTCACACACAATAAATAATTTTCATTAACTGTGAATTTATGGTTTTGTTTATTATTCCAACAGATTACTATGCCTACGAGTAACTCATAACGTCAAGTAATAATAAAATAATCTGAAATTGAACTTATTCAGTCTGTTTTGCTGAATCACAATGGATGAATAACTATGAATCATAGACACCAAGAGCGTTCAATGCATCGTGAAAAAGTTACTGTTAAGTGTGGTTTGTGGGCTTGCGGCATCGTGGCTCTATATTTCTGAAGGCGTCATCAGTCTATAATTCCTTGAAAACGACATTGATTTAAACCTTAAACACTAAAAATACTAATAATTTAGTTTTAAATTTAAATTTCCTTCTTGTAATAAATTTAATTGAAAATGTATTGTTCAAACAAAATATCACAAAACGCATAAAAACGATAAAAAAAAGCAAAGCATTTGCTCTGTGATTTATGTGCAAACTAGCACATGTTGTGGATACTTTTTGTAACATTTTACATAAACTTTTATTTTATTTAACAACAAAAAAACTTGATGCACAGAATAAATGGAGCAGAGAACATCTAAAAAATCCTCTTCCTAAAAGCACTCCCATGCTAAAGGATAAACCATTAAATGCCCATAAATTATTTTTGATATTCAAACATTCGTTGATAAAGTTTTTACAGTGAACAGTTTAGTTCGTTTTTTCACCATAAAATAGAAAGCAAACAAGATAAATAAAACACATAAAGTAGGCATAGACTTTGACATACTGTATGCTCTACATTAAAAAAAAATATTGTTTATTAATTAAAAATGAAGAAAATAAGCAAAAGTATTATAAGCAAAAGTATATACAGTCAACCCTCCTATGACGCGGTAAGAGCGTACAGCGTTGTATGGAAACCGCGCTATAAGAAACTCGGATTTAACCGTACAAACCAGGCTAATTCGTAGAGCGTTCTATGGAAACCGTCTACGGCGTTGTAAGGAAACCGCGCTATAAGAAACTCGGAATTAGTACAAATCACATCATTCGTACCGCCCAAGACAAGATAAATTATAAATTATTTTCATGGAATTAAAGAGTTCATATAAGGATTGATAATAAAAAAATTAAACAAGAACTAAACTAAGAGACTGTTTTCCAATAAAAATAAAAAAACCTTTTGTAAAATTATGCAATTTTTCAACATTCGCATGAACGTAAACTGAGTTGAAGAAAAATTTTTAGAAAGTCTTAGTCACCAACAAAACGTATGTAATGTGAAAGAGCTCTCAGGTGACTTAAACCGATGTTGTAGGCGGCTATGAGATAAGTTGGCATGTTTATATAAACATGTTGTTTATATACATATCTCGGCTGTGCTTTTGCATCGAATATAAAACTGATATTAAACCCTCCTACAATATCTAGTTACTAGAGTCATTCACAGACTGTGCTGAAGGAACTTATGGGATGTTGTTGAACGGAAACCGTGCTGTAAGAGTACTGCGTTATAGGAGGGCTGTCGCAATTTCAGCTCCGCATTATATGGAAACCGCGTTCTGTGAGTTCCGCGTTATAGGAGGGTTGACTGTAAATATTTATAGTTAGAGAGGTTAAACTTACAATCGTGGTCATTACGGCAGCCTCAAAACGATGCTTACGTGTTGTTGTATACAAGTTGATACATAGCCTCCAACAGGCTCCTCCTAGATGGCAGTTTGGCGTCTGTTAGTGTGGTAACTAATGCGTTTAGAATAAACCATTCTCCTGTGTCTTAAATTTTGGGTTGAGGGCATAATATTCAAACCTGCCAAGTAAAAACTTCATCGAATGAAAGACTCTTGTTAAACAAAAAAAAACAGTTGCCTCTCCTTCAGCAAACATAGGGCTGACATCCTTGTCATCCACGAAATGCGGTTTGACAAGGGTGCAAAGAGCAATCATACTGTGATATCGAATTCTATGAATTTCCTTATTGTCTATTTGTTCACCCCTGTAATCAAAAGATTGGAAACAGTCCGCATAAGATCAATATTTTTTTACTTTCTTGACTTACCTACTTAATAAGGATTACAAAGCAACTTCTCACACCACTTACAGTGAGCGTCAAAAGAAACTGTACATTAAAACAAATATACATTAATAAATTTCCGTCATTTTTATTTTAAAATTGTTTTATTGCCAGTTTTAAAAAATGAATGTAAATTACGAAATTTTGCCTAATTTTTTCGGGCACTCTCCTTAAGAGTTAAAAGTTGAGTTTGTTGATTGTTGGAATTTTATCCATAGTGTTAAGTTTCTTTTGACGCTCACTGTATGTTGTAGTATATGAGTAGCGGGACCTATCGTTTAATGTCAACTCTAAACAATAGACTTTTGAGAAACTTTTCATGGCAATTTTATTAAATCCCAGAGCTTTTGCAAGAAATGTCTTCTGAGAATGGCAGCATATCCTTGATTCATATTGGATTAGGATTTGACTGCATTGAGTCTTACTCCCACCAACGCAGCTTATCCTTAACACGAGGTCAGAGAGAAAGCAATTGATTATATCACATAATGTCTTGTTTAGAGAGGGATAGAGCACACTGGTAATCCTAACATTTGACAAAAAATAAATAAATAAATAAATACACCATAGAGCCGGGGTGAATCCCCCACGGGTTGATAGAGTCAGTATGCGAAGATTGGATTTAGACTCTAGATTCTTTTGCAGGTGTAGAACTCCAACAAAAAGCAGGGTTGAGTCCATTACGACCCTATAAACCCAGTATGTGATGCTGATGACCCCGTCTACGGTCCTTTTGCAGGTGTAGAGCGCTATTGTTGCTTTATTATTCGAGTGTGTTAGTGTCAATATTTTTTTGATGATTTTCCTACGGTAATATAGCATACCCGAATAGTTTTGAAATATCATAGTTTTAAGCCACAATTTCTTTACGTAAAAAAATTCTTTCATAAATTGTTTACATTTTCTGAAAAGACAGAAACTCTATTTCAAAAAAGTCAAGAATTATTAATCATATGTTATGTGACAGTTTTTTTTACTTTAAAAACCTCATAAAACAATCTAATAGCAGGTAACAAAAAAAATACATATTGTAGCAGCGGTAATTTTTATGTACAATGTTCATACGGCAATATTAGCATGCTCTACAGCAATACCAACATAATATCCTCTATAAATACATCAAATAAACATGAAAGGAACAAACAATTAAAATCATCAATCATTAGATAAAAATCATCATCGACAAAAATTATGACTCATGATAATGATTTTATTTTTCCTCTTTTATTTTATTTGATTTTATGCATTACATTCCTATTTTTGATAGAATAGAGAAGAATAAAGTTTCTTTTTACGCTATAGACTAAAATCTATTTTTATCCTTAAATCGTTGGATAAACACTGTCAGAAAATGACTACAAAGAGATGAAAAAAAAAAAAGAAATCAAATCAACATCTAATTTCCATTTAACCTCTATTCATCTATCTTGCTGCCAAAAGGCAATATATTTTCAACCATAAAATGCCAAAAGAAGAAGAAGAAGTACAAAAAGGAGATGACAGTAAGGAAAATAAAAGATAATATTTTGAAATCAATAACAAAGATAAACATTACGGAGCTTTAATTATTTACTTCCTTTTTTTGTGTTGTTTAAATATAATATTTCGCTTAACCCATGGAAATTTTTTAAACTAATTTTAAGAAGTTTTGAAAAATAAATTCATTCCCTATTGGATCATATTGTTACGTTTTTACCCTTTTAAAAACGTTTAAAAAATGAGTTCGTTGATTGAAAACAAAATGAAAATAAATTGGTGTTTAGTTTCAATTAAATTCTTTATTGTACGCTCTACTTTTGTGTGCCACTGTTTATGACTTGATGATACAACAACAATCTGTTTAGTTCACTATATTTCTTTCCACTCTTATTGCGTAAGCACTAACAACGCAGATCTTTACAACTGAGATCTTCAAACCACGATTGATCTCTTTACAGGCAATGCGTCTTCACACAAGACTGACTAAATTGTTACTGCTCGTCGTCTGCTTTGTCTTGCCTTCTTATAAGCCTACGTAAACAGTCTGACGAACATTCTTGAAGTAGAATGTTCGTGTTTTCGCTTTCTCGAGAACTCTATCGCGACGTTATTATTGTTTGTGTATTTTGTTCACATTGCTTGTTGTTGCGTTCGCTTAGTTGTCTATCTCCTTTTCTCATACTGACGTTATTAGTTTACTTGTACCAAGTTCGATGCATTTGTTAGTGTAGCTTTTGTTTATCGTTTTAATGTTAAACGATATTACACTGTTTCCATTTTCGTAACAATATTTGTCTACTCGACAGAACTCACATTTTACACTATGTCACTAGCTGGGTGTATTTAATTTTTTTTTATTTTGTCGCATAGAAGAATTTATAAGATCAAAAGAAATAAAACAACCGAAAAGTTAAGCTAATAATTTGCTTGTATACCATTGAAAGACTTATGCAGCAGATACTATCATCACTATACGAATTTCCATTCTATTTATTATGTTATTTTGGTTTAAGCTTAAATGTTGATAAATTTATGTTGTCTTTGAAGGCATTAGTTTAATGATTAACCCCTTATTGCTATAAAGCTGTTCTATAGTAAGAATACTTATAGATCAGTTTATTACTTACTTTATTATCTTTTACTTTTTACATCACTAAGCTTACACTTTATTGTAAGTTTCTGAAATAATTTAAAAATTATATTCTTATATTTATTTGATCCGAAGCTAATAACATTGCGTGCTTACCACATTTGTTCTTCTTCTTATTTGTACACAAACATCCAACGCAAACTAATTTAAAAAATGTTCATCTCCTTGGCTTTAAAAAGTCTGTATATTTATGTTGCAGAATTAAAATCTCTTCCCAACTAATCTTTTGTTTTTTGTCCATTCCTCCTAAATTGCTTTTTAAACTTAAATCATCAATTGTTTGATTTCATTTTAAATTTTTGTCACGTTTTTCAATTGCAATGTTGTTTATGATTTTTACTATTTATTCAAGCAGATAATTGGCATGATTGTGAACAAAACGTTCAGTTAGAGATTGTTAAACAAGAATTATATGATACGCAATTGTTTGAAGACAAAGAATACTTAAATCGTTTTTTACTACCAAGTTAAATAACAGGATACAACGAATAAATGTCAAATGATTAGGATGAAGCATGCGACACAGGAAATTAAGAAAAAAAAAGGAATAAAAACAATGACAGATGTAACGAAACATAATAGCATTAGTAAAAGTTTTGGCACATAAAGTTAACTTGAAAGAAAGATTTTATTTAATTGTGGATTTAAGATAAAACCACAAAAAAATTATGGATGGCAATCGAACTCCAGCTGAGTTGTGATTTATCAAAACTTGTCTTCAGATGGCAACTGACAACCAACATACTCTTAAAATTTTACTTGTAAAAATAAATAAAGTCGACACACAACTTTGTTACGAAAATGGAAGTGGTGTTACATCGTTTAACATTAAAATGATAAACAAAAGCTACAAAAACAAAAACTATGTACTTATTTACATGGTCAACAAATAAACAAAAAAATAGCTACAACATCGGTGTTATCACCACTGTCGATCAGATACTCATTTAATAACTATTAATTTATCGATTATTTTATGACTTATAAATACCGATTACTTTTGTTAAATGTGTTGAGAATGTTCGCGCCTTCTTTTATTCTTATACATGAGGTCGTGATTCACAAAAGTTAAAAAATACTTTAACAATTTTACCAAATTTAAAGTAAAGAATTATTATACTTATATTTCTAATACTCCTTTAAGCGCTTTGCTTTTACACTAAAAAGTATGTACTACTCTAATTATATTATTGAATTATATCATACAGGAATTTTAACAAATAAATGCAAATAAACTGGAAGCAAATCTCTAAATTTGTGTTTATTGTTCACAATCTGGTGAAAGCTCGGCGCTGCGGCTACTCCCGCAACAAAGGATAAACAACCGGGTAACAACAACACTGCAATTATAAACGTAAAGAAAATACACAAACAACAATAATGTAAACAACATGTTTACATTTACAGAGATTTCGCCAAGGCGAAGACTTCTTACCCTTCGATATAAAAGACAAGACAAAGCAGGCAATGGGAACAATAAAAATTCAGTCAGTCTTGTGTGAAGACGGGTTGCGTATGAAGAGAATAATCGTGGTTTGAAGATCTCCGTTGTAAAGATCTAATGAACAATTGTCAGTGTTTACGCAGTAAAGTGTAAAGTAGAATAGAAAACAAAACAAATTGTTGTTGTTTACATCAAGTTGGGAATAGTGACACACTGTGTGAGCTTTTCAACGACGTGGACGTTTTGCAGCTTATTAACATCCACTGGCTGCGTTGTTCAATATTGTGCAATCATTTTAAATTATTTTAGGAAATAATAAATAATTAAAATAGATTTTTCATAAGGATGTTAATGAATATAACAATTTTATGAAATTTAGGAACCGTAGCTCTACGAAATATGAGTTGCCAGTTGCAAGAATTTAGATTGTCTTCAAGACCACAACATCGAAGAAATTCTAATGCCAACTGGCCACAAATACTACGTGATTTAATTCCCTGAGATTTTTTTCCTTAAGGTATTGTGCAATAGTATGGAAGACAGGGATACAGCTCACTATAATGTCTATAACTATGAATGCATATTGGATCAGCCTTCACAATGTATTGTTCAGATGCTGTGATTATAAATGCAGCATGTACAGTGGATCTGTTTCAAATTATTGATGGATGTGTGGCGAATTTACATCTTTAAAAAACCTTTTTATTTATGTATATAAAAATATAACTGATATAGTAAAACAATGGTTTGTACACTATGTGAAGTCGCCGTAGTCTCGTAGGTAGTGTGTCGGCTTATTGAACGTAAGGCGATGGTTCAAACCCCGAGTCAGACATCTTCAACAAAAATGAAATTAGAAAAAATATTTCTTCAGCGACTTTCACTCAGCACATTTAATGCAAACACTCTGAGAGTAAATAAAATTGCCTTGAAAAAGTTTCTAAAAATCTGTCGTTCGGAATCGACTTTACACTGTAGATCCCGCCACTCACGTATAAAATTAACGCACACAACATGAGTGGTGTGAGAAGCTTAGTCGTAATCCTGACTGAACGGTTGTAATGACCAACTATGTATGTATGGTATGTACAACACAATAGCAATTCTAGTATTTTAATACTTTCAATTCCTTTTTACGACATATTAAAAAAAATTCTAGATAAACCACATAAAAATTTATTAGAAATCCTTGTTATTTTTAATTAAGTTTTCGAATATTTTTACCTTCAACTTATTATATTTTTATTTGTTATGCTAACTGAAGCTGTGAAAAACAAAAAAATTTTAATGTTTTTAGTGACATAACCAAGATTTATGCAAAAGTATAAAATAAATCAAATCAAAAACACAATTCACCCTGAACTAAAAGCAATGTAAGGAAAAAGTGTTTAATTTTAATCATTTTCCCTCATGCTTTTTACCAATGAAACATAGAGAAACTAGATTTTAGTATATTTATTATAACACAAAACCGAACAAATATGACAAAATAAATAATGAACGTATTTTTATTACTTTCTATACCACTACTATGGTATATGAACAAATGTGATTCAAACTTGCGTGTAACTAATTAAGAGCACAATGCTAATACGGAAGCTTGAATAATAAATATGAAAAGTTTTATGATATTTTCAAATTTTCTCCGGGTTTATTGCACTCCTTTAAGTCTAGAAAATAGTTGCTTGGTGTATAAATAAATTATTATTTACCATTAACTCTAATGTGACTGACATAAAAATGTAACAAACCTTACTAACATGTGGCTCTAAGGGTCACCATTACAACTTGCCGTTAAAAATGGGGTTAGAAAAAGGTAACTTTAGCTAAATAGAACTTAAAAGTCACCTTTAAATTATTTTCGTTATTACAATCTATATATAAAATAAAGTTAACTTTTTCAAAAATATAGCAGAGCAATGTGGATAACATTTGCCAAATAAAACACGAAGTGGCAACGACGGGCTTAGTTTTCTTTGTTGTATATGCTCATTTTGTTTAAATTTGAAGTTGCCATATTGAAAATAATATATATGTATGGCAAGTTCAAACATAAACTTAACTTTAAAAGTTACCGGTAGGATGCTAAAGGGAGAATCCTTTAGCTTAACGCTCACTTCTACTTCATTGCCCACTTATAATAATGAAAAACAATTTATCTGCCTGTTAAAACCCTTTAGTTAAAAGCAAGTTGCAATAATAGCCCTAAGACTTACATATATGTATGTAAAAACCATGGTTTTTTCTTACGAAAAACGTTTTCGAATATTTTTATAATAAACATTTCCACTCCTTACAAAATCTAACCACAATTGATGTTGTTAATCGTTGCTTTTAAATGTATGAATCACTTAATTTTTAAATTAAAAAAAAAAGGATTTTCCAACGTTAGAGTAAGCAATACAGAGAAATCGGTTTTTGCTTATGAAATGTTACTTTGTATATGAAAGATAAACATTTTTAGAAATAGAAGATGCCTAACAAATATCTGAACAATAATGCATTCAATCAAAAAGATAAGAACTTCTTTACATGTAGCTCTGAGCCTCGTGTCAGTAGTTAACTTTACATTTTTAAATTTCGGTCTCCAACGGATGGAATTATTTAATATTTCTCATTTTTTCACTGAATTTTTCCAAAACATATGTAAAATAAAAGTCATATTTGGTTGAGACACACGTTTGAGTAAGATTAGCGTTAAACAGTGATTTCCCACTTTTCCTTGCCAGAAATCACTAACATACTAACAGTACAGCTTTCACTGAATTTAAAATCAAATTTATAAGTTACATCCACTAGTGCATATGAGCAACATATTGCCGCTTTCAACAATATAGCATCATGTACACGTCACAGAGATCCAGATCTCATGTTTATTTTATATGTGTTGAATGTAAATATTGTTACCTTTTTACCTATTTAAAAACGTTTCGTTGATTGCAAACAAAATAAAAATAAATAGTGTTTAGTTTCAATTAAACTCTTTATTGTTAGCACAATTTTGTGTGCCACTATTTACAACTTTATGTATCCAACAATAATTTGAATGTTCGTTATTCTTTTCACACAACTATTCACTATTCTGCTCACAACGGAGATTTTTAAACCACGACTGTTCTCTTCACAAGCAACGCGACCTCACACAAGGCTGACTGAATTCCTACTACTAGTCGTCTGCTTTGTCTTACCCTTTTTTTTATAGGCCACACATTTTACTTCAAGAATGTTCGTGTTTTCGCTTTCTCGAGAACTCTATTGCGACTTCATTGTTGTTTGTGTATTTTGTTCACATTGCTTGTTGTTGCGTTCGCTTAGTTGTCTATTTCCTTTTCTCATAGTGATATTGTTGGTTTACTTGTAACAAGTTCGATGTATTTTTTAGTGTGGCTTTTGTTTATCGTTTTAATGTTAAATGATATTATACTGTTTCCATTTTCGTAACAATATTAATAGAGATTGGTAAGGTGAAAATAATTTTTTTAAATTTATTTCTTATAATAACTAAGAGGTAAAAAAATCCAAATTGAGGTGACTTACTACATACAGTAAGTCAAAAAGATTTAAGTGCTACTATATTGATCAAATAAAAATTTAAAGCAAATATTCCATTCGACACATTTGGCAATGTCACATGTATTTTATAAAACCGATTATACATATAATCAACATTTGAAGAAAGACGAACTGCTATAAATTTAAATAAGTACTCATTTATTTTAAGAAGCTACACGTATTCACTGGAGTTAGACCCAAGAGAAAACTAAATTTTTGTAAATATAGACTTTGAAATTCGTGCACCAAAGATATTTTCTTGTATAAAATCATTGTTATAAAAATTATTTAAAATGTTCAGAAATAATTATTATGAAATATACGAGGGTTATTAGAGAATTAGTCCACATAAGGAGAAAAATGCAATAATGTAGGAAAATTTTCTTTGCGCCTCAAACTTTTGCTTTTTTTATTAAGGAAACAGAGTCCTTGTTATTAATTGCTTTTTACTTTAGACGATCATCAATAAAATCGGCTTCACTTCCATTAAAAAAAAAAGTAAAATGTATTTGCATGCACATGAAATTGGTTTTTGGTCTTTTCATGTTTCATTGTTAAAAAGTAATGCATGTGGAGCAATACATTTGATATGATGTATTGCTATCTTTTTAATTTTTTTGTTAATTGAATTAAAAAACAACACGATTTTGTAGTACAAATCGATCAACAATAATTCAATTTTGAAAATGATTCACTTTGCAATTTTGTCACTCTATTTGATTTGTATTCAATGATTTCGATAAGTTTTATAAAGCGGTCTTTAAACAATTTCACAATTTTTTTCATGTATATCTACTGATGATGGAAACGTAAAATGCAATTATCTGCTATCATATTTGTTACAAAATTCTACAAGAGACACAAACACCATAAAAACAATTTAAAAGCAATAATAAACAGAATTTACTATGAAACTTAATGAACATTCAAAAATACATAAATGGTGAAGCGTAAAATGGATAAAATTGATAAAATTGATTAATGGATTGAAACAAACAGAAAATTCTGGAATACATTTGAAAAGTGGTAGAATAAATACCAGGTGTACTGGTATAAAGTGAGCGTCGAGATAAAAATGTCTTTATAGGGAACATTTAATTCAGCGAGCTTTAATTTTTTTGTGTTGTTAATAACATCTGTCAAACACATACAGTATACATCAAACCAAAGAACAAACAACATAAAATTTTTTAATTTTCGTTAAAGGTGGTGGATTGTGTACCAGAAAATGATGATTTGCGGAGAGTATTAATTTTTGCTTAAAATTATTTAAATTTAAAGAAAAGTAATGGAGAGTCGCATCCAATGCTTGTAGAGGCATATGGTGATATTGCTCTATCAGAACCAATATGCAGAAGAAGGTTTCGAAAGTTCAGAAATAATGAATTTGATATGAGAAATGAAAAACGTAGAAGCCCACCGAAAAAGTTTGAAGACGCCGAATAGCCTACAATATTGAATAAAGATGACACTTTGCGTCAGAAAAAAAATTCCAAAAATTTTAACTGTTACAATTTCTGACGGTTTAAAAGCTATGGAAAACACAAAAAGTCTGGGAAATGGTTGATCCTTGAACTTAATGATCAGATGGAAAACAGAAAAACCTCTTATGAACCTCTTTGAACCTCTTTACTTTAAAGACACGATAGTATATCAGAGTTGCATCAAAATGTTACTGACAATGAAAAGTGGATTTACTTTCGGAATCCTAAAAGGAAAAAATTATCGGTTAATTTTGGACAACCATCAAATTCGGCTGCAAAACCAAATCGATTCGGCGTGAAAACAATGCTGTATGTCTGGTGGGAACCTCAAGCTCTGTCGTGTACCACAAGTTCATAAAACTTAGTGAAACCATTAATACAGACCGACAACAATTGATCAATGTGAACCATGCATATATCAAAAACTACTAGAATAGGTTACAAGATAATTTTGCGACATGACAGTGCTCCTCCCCACTAAGCAAATCTTAATCAGGATGCAATCAAAGCATTAGGTTTAAAGCTGCTATCCCACCCGACATATTCACCAGACTGGACTCCTTCCGACTATTTGTTTTCGTCGATGGAACATGCATTGACTAAGCAGTACTTCGGTTAGTACGAGGAAATTGAAAATTGGGCGACTAGTTGATTTCTTTCACTTCAAACGAACAGTTTTACTGGTGTGGAATCCAGAAATTGCTTGAAATGTGGAAAAATGTATAAAAGTTTTTAATTTCCCAAAGTCGCAGTAGTCTAGTACATACTGTGTTGGCTTATTAGAATTCAGATCATTATTAGAATTCAGATCAAACTTCATTGCCGACATCTCGATCAAAATGAAATATGAAAAAATATTTATTCGGCAAATTACTGGTACAAACTGTGAGAGTTAAAAAAAATCAGATGAAAATTTTCTCAAAAATCTGACTTTAAACTGTAGGTCCCGCCACTCAAGTATAAAATTCTGGGTCGTAATCCTGACTAAAGGATTGAATAAACATGGTTTTGAAATGGAAATACTTCGATTGCATTCTTGGATGAACTATGTGATGTATTCGTATCTACCCTTTGGAAATGATAAGATCGAAATCAAGAATAATGATATATAGATTTGCGAATTAATAAGGTAATCAGTACTGTTAGAAATATAAACAATAAAAAGAGATTCTGATATTTGACTCTTGATCATTTAATCAGTATGTTTGATCAAATCGACTTTGACGGATATAGTATTCAACAACATTAGTCGTGTTTTTGTTATTATTTTCGCGTAATGTAAGTTAAGTCATTCCTACTGTCGATTCCTGAGTGTACTAACACCGGATTTGTAACTCATATACATAGGTTAGGATAAACTCTTCTATGAAAACAATATCAGGCAATCGTATATTCTTTCAGTGGAATGTCTTATCTTTCAAGTGAAAAATGTAGGTGTTGTTAAGGCCATCGGACTAGTCCAGAAACATACACCAAAAAATAATAATTTTCAAAGATAAATACATTTCTGTATGCCTGAATGCACTCAAAAGTATTTAAAGACAGTAATACATGGATAAAACCCAAACATTTTTCTACAGAAGACGTGGAAGAGTAAAGCTAGGCAGGATAGGGTATTTTAGAACAATATCAACAAAGTAACTCTTACACTATACCGCTCTTAATTTGTCAATAAACTACAGTCTTAGTAAAAACTTTAATTATTGTGACACCAACATTGTACAAACAACACAAACTACACATACATTTCATCTACATCCATTTCATCTTACATTTCAAGTAAATCATGCTCATGGAAGTAAATAGGCAAGTACTATAGTCCACACATAAGTATTTAAGCCAACAAAATTTGGTTAAAAAAACCAAAAACAAACATGAATAAATTACAAACACAACACATATGTATACGTACGCATGTATGTACTACTTGTTACAGTTTGGTTTGCCTATGCCTTTGTTTTTATTGCAAATAGTATACCATCAGGCAAATGTCCACAGGAAGATATATATGTGCGGCAGGTATCACCGTCCCGTTGATCTTCATATCCAGGTGAAAAGAAGTTGGTAATCATCGACATATAATGCTTGCCGTTGCCAGTGTTGGCCTGACCATTGCCATTCTCAAAGAAATATATACAGCCAGACCAAAATTTACACCAAATTGTGACTTTTTTCGGGTGCTTTGGGCGCTCTTATATCTCATTTGACTTAGTGTCCTTACCGCTGAGGCCAAATTTCGTTGAAATTGAGGGCCTATTGCCAACTACTTCATACCCTATAGAGCGAACACATGCCGTGAATAAATGACAAGCAAGTTGACAGTATGAAAGAGGTTACAAATAATAAAATATTTATACGACCATTTCAAGTATATTCCACTTTAGTCTATGCATATGAATGTGTACTACAACATGAGTGAACCAAAATAACTAGAGATGCCTACTTAAATAATTGATGAAAATAAAAAGAAATAATCTTCCAAAAAGTATTTAATCCTTCTCTAATTATGCTAACAATTACACATTACTTACGTTGTTCCAAAGAGGTGCAAAAGTACTGCGACAATATGATCACCCCGCCAACATTGTAGAGTATCCCTATACTGTCTACTCCAAGCCTATTGCCATGAGAAAGTTCAGGATGCTGTTTGATGCCGGAAAGAACAATTTCCTTCCCATGCATGTAATATATCTTCAGGTTTTTTTTATTATGACTTACAGGTTCTAAGGAGGTGTTTTGATGAATTGTTCTCGTTATCACAGAATTTACATGTGAAGCATACTATTTGATAATATCGCATTAAACTTATATCCGTCTTGTGTCCCAGTTATACTTTTGTGATAAGTATTGTCGCTCTAGTGTATCCTCATGCCTATAGCCACACATGCCGTTTCATGCCGCACCCGTATCTCAAATCGGTGTATAAAAAGTATTGTCGCTAATGCCCTAGTAGATGACTATCTCATCTAGCCTTTGAATGTTTTGAGTTGTAATAAAGTAGCATAACCTGGCCATCGATACCCGTTTTTTAAGTAAGTGAAGAGGTTGAGGTCAAACTTGTTATTCACTGTTTTCCCAATGGCAGGAAGCGGTGCATATTTATCTCGTTTTTCAGTCAATACTGCCTTCAAACCAAAGTGTTAAGTGTAAAGTTGGGTATGAAGTGTAAAAACGAAAGAAATAAGGAAATTTAGTGAAGCACAATATGCCAAACCATATTTAAATTATATTTGTGGGAATATATTTTAAGTATGACACCTAATTTTTAAGTAAAAAAGCCAATTATCAAACCTTTTAAAAATTTAAATATTGGAAATTAATTGCAAGAATATTTGATATTAGCACTGATATCACAAGCCTACGGTACGTATAAGTATCATGTACCATTCTTCTCACAATTATTTAACAAGTATACGTAACGATTACCCAGATATTGTAAATATTTTGTATAGATTGAATGCAACAATAAGTATGTTTCTAATCCATTCGAAATTGCTTTAATAAGCCCCTGGCTAAATATCGTCATTACATTACGTCAAGCTTATGCACCTTAAGAGTAAAAAATATAATTTTTTTTTGTTAGGCGCTCTTGTATTTTATGTGGCGAAATAAAAAAATTTAAAAAATTTTTTTTTATTTTCCTTTTCCAAGTTAAAGAGGATGTTGTTAAGTTTATTTGTGTGGACGTTTTAATACATCTTCTATTTGTATGTGCATGTGTAGTAGTAGTTTGTAAATACTAGTTTAGAATGATTTTTTATTGTTACTGTTTATTTTTTTTGTAGTTGTAGTCATACTGAAATTTCACACAAACTTTATTTTTGTTAGTCCGTTGAGTAGTTGTTTATTGTTTCACTGGATTTTTTTCTTCGGTTGTCTAGTGTTGCTATACAACAGTTGGTGTTTAGGTTTTTTGTGAAAGTTTCTAGAATTAAAAATAAACACCATGAGTATAATTGAAAAGCTGACGCTGCCATTTAATTTAAAAGTTTTTATTATTTTCTCTTTACAATAAAAATAATATATTTTTTGATATTTTCTAGTGGCTTATTTGTTTACAAACAAAAATTATTTTCATTTCATTGTTTTATTTCTTTGTATGCATTTTATAATAAATCAAATGTTTTGTAGATTTTTTTTTTTTAATTTGAAGAAAACTTTTTTATTATAATAAAAATATTTTTAAATTTACAAAAAAAAGGGAATAAATATGTTTTTTTTCAAATTTTTATTGCTTTTCTATTTGTTTCTAAGCTAGTTTAATAAAATAATTTCTTCGAGATTTTTCTATTCCGATATTTTACCAAAAATTGGAATTTCATTGTTGACCTGGAATTTATTTTGTTTTGTTAAGCAACATTTTTATTAAGCAACATTTAATTAATATACATATATTTAAATTTTTTTTTTTAACATTTTTTATTCAAATGGAATCGAAACAATTTACCAGCATTCATCTCCTCAGAAGCATAGTCCTAGTTTGAACCGGTTGAACTACAAATTGTGGAAAATCTTGAAGGACATGGTTTACAACAAAAGATAACCCATCATTGATTGTTCTCAGACACCCTTGATTCGTGCTGCTTATCAATTTCCCACCGTTATTTTTAAATTTACGTATGATCGATTCTCGCATTTTTTTTTTCTGTTATGTTGGTACACATGTCTGTTCTATATGTTGACAATATCAGCCATTTTGTGTAAAAAATTATATTAAATGTGCAAGGAAATTTGGAATGTTGACTGTGGCGTCTGGCGAGTCTACTATGAGCAGAACACAATTTCAATTGTGGTATAACCGGTTTAAGGAAGGCCGAGAAGATGTCAATGACGAGCTCGTCCTGGTCGCCCGAGCACGTCAACAACCGATGAAAACATTGAAGCAGTGAACAAAATGATTTTGTATAATCGTCGAATCACTATTAGAGACGTTGCTTATGATGTTGGAATATCGTTCGGCTCAAGCCAAGCAATTTTTACGGATGTTTTAGGCATGAAACGTGCGACAGCGAAGATTGTTCCAAAATTGCGAAATTTTGAGCAAAAACAACGTCGCATGGACATCGCTCAGGAGATTTTGACGGCGTTCAACGACGATCCGGATTTGCTCAAAAAGTTCATAACTGGTGACGAATCATGGGTGTATGGCATGTCATTGAAACCAAAGCCCAGTCATCCCTATGGAAGCGTCCAGAAGAGCCAAGACCGAAAAAAGTACGTCAAGTTCGGTCAAATGTGAAGGTTTTGCTCACTGTTTTCTTTGATTGCAATGGCGTGGTGTATCATGAATTTTTGCCACAAGGTCGTGCGGTCAATAAGGAATACTACCTTGAAGTCATGTGCCGATTACGCGAAGCAATTGTGGAACGCTCCAGCTCACACATCGATGCTTGTGCGTGAGTTTTTGGCCAAAAACAAAACCGTAATAATTCCTCAACCATCGTATTCACTGGACTTGGCCCCCGCTGACTTTTCCTCCTCCCAAAACTGAAGACACCGATGAAAAGAAAAATCGAAACAGGAGCTGTTGGCGATACCAAAAAGCGCTTTTCAGAAGTGTTTCGAGGATTTGAAAAACCGCTGGCATAAGTGTATTATATCTGAGGGGTGTTACTTTGAAGGGGACAAGATGGTTATTGATAAATAAATAAATACTTTTTGAAAAAATTTAAAATAACGGTTATTTTTTGATCACACCTCGTACATACATAATCGGTCATGACAATCCTTTAGTCAGGATTACGACCTAGCTTCTCTCACTACCATAGCTGCCAGATTTGACGATTTGATTTTGTGCTTCAAAAATATCACATTGACGATTTGACGATTTATGCCCTTATTTTGACGATTTTTGGAAATTAAAAATTTAAATTATATTCTCTACTTTAGTACATTAAAGGCCACTTTGAGCTTTGTATTTTCTTTGCAATTATTACTATTGTAAACTTAGGTTAGTAATAACAAGGTGTGAAGTATTATATTTTTAAGCTATTCCCAAACACCTGTGATGATTTTTCTGTACTTCATGTCATTTTCATCCCTTAAATGTAAAAAAATTACAACTTCTGCACGAAGGGAGTTCCACAAACGAATAGTCCGACTAAAGAACGAATTTTGTCAGTGTGCGATCCACTGGCCAATCGACCACATACGGATGTGCTCGCCGAGAAAGGCGAGTGTTACGTAGGAATATGTGATTATCGGGTACAAGTCCCTTATTTCGCTCGAGCAAAATAGTAAAATGATCATATAAAGTGAAGTATTTCTTGTACAGTCTTAAGGAGCCAAGGCATTGAAAATGTGTCGGATCCAGTGAACATCACATTAAATTTTCATGTTCAGAACGTCAAGAGCTTCCGACTCCTTAATATTTATGTAACCCATAGAATTAGATGATGCCATATTATTGTTCCGGTTATGTGTCAATAAACTGGAAGCAAAATGTTAATAAAAAGAAAAGAATGGAAGGTGAGCAGTATTTGGGTATATTCAAAAAGGTTCATTGTCAAAATTCTTCTAGGCAACTTGGAGATGATTGTTCATCAAACTATTGCCAAAAAAAAGTTAGCTAAGAAATTTTTCAAAGTTTACAGAGGATACATATTCGAAAAGAAATTTTTAACTTGTTATATGTCCTGGGAACAAAAACGCATGTATGTTGCTAGTTTTACAAAATTATCAGACAAAAAACGAAATTGCATCGAAAATTCAAGACGTGATCACACAATAACCTATTTTTTGAGACATAACTAATTCGATGGCAGGTGTGCAGCAAAATGTTTCACTCACACTAGGACTTAATGAAAAAATGGTTAGAAATTTGATAAATAGTGGTGGTAAATATGATTTACAAGACAGTCCCGATAAATCTTCAAGTTGCGCAAGTCTGCTAAACGATCATCGGTAATAGGACAGCGCTTTATAAAGAAAAATATCAATATCTAAAAAAAAGTGGCACCACTTGCAACATTTAAAAAAGCTCCTGCCAGTAGATTGCCACCACTTCTATGATAATTTGCCTTATATAAACTAATTTTATTAAAAGTAAATTTTTTTTACTTAACATATGTAATTTATCTTTGATTTATTTTTTGTTAATTTGAATTTGAATTTGAATTTATTTATTTGAATTTCTGCACAACAAGAATGAATCTTATAGTTACAGTACAGAATTAATTAAAGAAAAAAGTTGCAAACAAAAAAGAAAAAAAATACCTAAAATTCACTTAAAACTAATACTTTATATTAATACTTAAAACTAAAAGAGGAACACAAGTAGAAGAAAAGAAAATAAAAACAATTTATACACGCACATAAAAAGAAAGAGTAAAAAGAAAAAAAAAAAGAAAAAATAAATGTATCAGAGTAATAAAAATAAAAAATTAATTAATTAATTTGATAATAGAAATAAATAAAAATTATATGTAATTTATGTAGCAAAAGTAATCTATGTAAATTAATTAGAGAAAAAGAAGAGTAATTGCTTTCTAAAATGCGTTACATTACTAGTTAGTTGTATACTGATGAGGGAGTTCATTGTTGAATTTCAAAGAAGCAAGAGGCTTCAATAAAACCTGAATTCATTTTAAGAAAGACAGAGTTCTTCTTTTTTTTTATTACAAAAAGGCTAGAAAGAAAGTCTAGCCTTCATTTTGGTTTAAACATGAATTGTTTTAGGTCACACGACTTGTGTTGTGTGTGTTAATAATAAATATAAGTGGCGGACCATGATTCGAAAGATAGATTTTTGAGAAATTTTTCATAGAAGAAATATTTTTTATATTTTGTTTTGTTGGAGCTGTCTTACCTGGGGTTTGAACCGAGCCTCACGTGTAATAAGTCAACACACTACCTATTAAACTACGGCGACTACTACACCGGCTTAAGTATGAATTCTAAATTATGTAGCTCGGCTAGCCAAAGTTTAATAAATATTTCCTCATTTTGTCTTGAATAAAGCTATAATTAATGTTCCAGGGTTATACACCAACAAGGGGTTTTTAATTTATCGCTAACACAATTCCAATACCATCAATATGTGCTTTCACTGTTGCTACTTCAAAAAAAAAATATTATGCCCGGATAAAATACGTAGTTTATAATTTCACCCTATTTTGCAATTATTTTAATAAAAAATTTAAAGATTTTTTTCCAAATTATTTATTTAGGTATGATAGTCTCTTTGTCTTTTTCCTACAACTAAATTTTTTCACCAAATCATCTGCTGTTTAGCTTCAATATAAATTTTCATCACGTTCTTCCATAGCGTTAAAGATTTCTGCTTTGATTTGTACTGGATGAATGACGATGATTGTGACAATGGTAATGTGAAACATGACTCGTGAAAACAGTTTTAAAGATTAAGAACATTTACACTTAGAGCAGTACGTCAACAATCAACAAGGAACGTAAAAATCCAAATAATCTGAAATGCCTTAAATCCAAAGAATATGAAATAAATCTAAAAGCTTTTTTCAAATAAAAGTAATAACGGAGAGAATGAGAGAACAGTGCCATTACGTATTCAACATTGGGACAATAGAAATATAACGAAATTTGACAGTTGACGACGGCCAGCTTTTTGAAGCTAAATCTATTAAATTAGTTGAAATTTATTCCTTCTCATCTGCAAAATTACCTTGGACGATCTTAGCCAACAACATGTGTTCGCTAAATGCGCTCTGGAGTAGTTGATAATTTTCATCGAAAATTCATGTTTAAAGAAGAGGGCCATTTCATGATTAACGATCACATGAGCAAATAAAATTAACCTATTTAGGATGGTATCAATCCACCATAGATCGATAATTACCAACTTATTCTATCCTATATCGGATGATCTGTCCACCAAAGACAAGTGGTTTCAACAACACAGTTCTACGTGCCTACAACTCATGCCACAATGAATATTCTTCTCACGGGATATGAAGGCCTAGTCATATTACTTGGAGATGATGCGAACAGGCCATTTTATCCTGTTTAACTTTTCATTGTGGAGTTTTCTTAAGTCTTTGGTGTATGCGAACAACCTACAAACTACAGACTCAGACAAACTCCGTAAAGCTAACGTAACACATGCTGTAAAAGTCGCCGTTGTCTAGGCAGTGTGTTGGCGTTAGGCCATGATTCAGGCTTCAGGTAAGACATTTCGAATAAAACGAAATATGAAGAAATATTTTTTTCGGCGACTGACTCTCAGCAGATTTCTGGCAAAAACTCTGAGAGTAAATAAAATTGCCATGAAAAAGTTTCTCACAAATCTGTCGTTCAGAGTCGACTTTAAACTGTAGGTCCCGCCACTCATGTATAAAATTAACGCACACAACATAAGTGGTGTGAGAAGCTAGGTTGTAATCCTAACTGAAGGTTTTGTAATGACCAATAAAGTACATTAAGTAAGCCATGCTATGGATTAAATTCAGTATTAGTTGTAGAAAATTGGATATTTCGATTAAATTTAAAGGCATGAAGCGCTTAATGAAAGACTCGATGTTAACAGGGAATATAAAAAAATGTATAAACAAATATACAATATTTTTAAGTTGTTACACTTTTAAAATATGAGTTCGTAGATTGCAAATAAAATAAAAATAAAAATAAAGTTTTAATTAAATTCTTTATTGTTCGCACAATTCCGTGTGGCACTGTTCACAACTTAATGTAAACAACAAAAATTTGTTTTGTTTGTTATTCTTCTTTACACTCTTCTGCGTAAACACTAACAATTGTTCGTTAGATCTTTACAACGGAGAGAGAATAATCGTGGTTTGGATTATTCTCTTCACACGCAACTCGTCTTCACACAAGACTGACTGAATTTTTACTGATCCCGTTGCCTGCTTTGTCTTGCCTTTTATATCGCAGGGTAAACAGTATGATGAGTGCTCTCGAAGGAGAATGACTTTGCCTTCGCGAAGTCTCTATAAATGTAAACATGTTGCCTAAGTTATTGTTGTTTGTGTATTTTGTTTACATTTGTCCTTGTAGTATTGTTGTTTACTTGTTTATCCTTTTTTATTTACTGATGTTGTGGCTATATTTTTGTTTATTTGTTGATCATGTAAACATGTCCATAGTTTCTGTTTTTGTAGCTTTTGTTTATCATTTTAATGTTAAACGTTCCATATTCGTCACAACATATATATACTAGCAATAGTATTTACATGTAATGGACATTTAGATAAATAAAAACAGCAGAATAAATAATGACAAGCATAAATAGAACAACGCTAACATTATTGCCATTTTAATAATAAAGAAGAAGAACATATTTTTTCGATTGATGATTTTGAAATTATGGTGATAATGAAAAAGACATGACACTGATTTGTTTGTTGAACTTATTTCATTCTACTTTTGTTTTCAATATTGTTGTTATACTCGTAGACTAAAATTCCCATCCTTAAAATGCGAGATGAAATCAGAAAATGACTGCAGAGCAAGAGATAATATCAAATTAAAATAAAATTTTATATTAACGTCTAGTCATCTATCATATTACGAAAAATCGAAATGTTTTCAATCATTATCTGGCAAAAAGAACAATAAAAAGGTAAACGAAGGAGTGAAGGATTTATATGTACTTTCAAAACAAAAACCACCATTCGACAGTTTCACAGAATAACCACAGCAAAAAATTTGTTTTGTATTTTATGTATCCATCGTATCGTTATCGTATTCCTTAACATTTCATTTTTCGGATTGAAAAGAAATATTGGGAGTATTTAGTCCTTTGTCCATGGCTGTATAATATACTTTTCTCATTTTGATAAAATTTAATCCAATTAATTTTAAGAAGCTTGTTTAAAAACTAAGTTCTGTGTCATAAATAAGATCTCTCCCAGTTCAGTCCATCTCTCCCATCCCCATTGCCGAAACCAAACCACTTGTTGGCGATTACTTTATTTAGTTCAGTGGTATGAATGGTGATAACCACTTGCCGTAAATGCCTTCCTAGGTTTAATGTTTACATTGAGTGACCATCTAAATAAAATATATCTCCTGTGCGAGGTTTAATAAGCTAAAATTTCTAAAAATTTTGATTTTAAATAATTATATTTTAAATGAATATCACGTTAAGTTGCAAGTTTCAGGACGGAATATTAAGAAAAAATTTTTGTTTAAGAACACATTGAACACATTGCGAGATAGGCGAAAATGTCAATTAAGATTAGCCGCTTGTGGAGGTTTTGTTTCTTCAGATTGGCCTATTTTTTTTACAAAGGAAAGCCTGGTTGTAATTGCCGCCGTTGGCAGTGGTGCACCCTCATGAGATTACAACTGCTTTCACTTTCGAAATGATCCCCGCCACTATTTAACCGCATGCAACAATGATCCAATTTCTTTTTAAATTGAATATCTACAAAAGATTCTACACGATATTTTCCGAGCAGAAGTTACGTCCATAACTTAATCATAACGACAGATTGATTAACCTTCCTATACCCGCGCCAAAAAGTGAAACACCAATACCCGCGCCTTGGTCTGTGAGACCGACAATGGAAAATCCTATATCCTTGGTACTATTTCAAACAATTTTTTTTGATGCAAAAACGAAGCTTATTACGAATAATGAAGCTACCAGTGATATCAACTTACTGGCACTATTTTTTTACAAAAAAAATCGCAATAATAAAAAAATCGGTCTCACAAACCAACGCGCGGGTATAGGAAGGTTAAAAACACACACTTTAGAATGCAGCGTTGTCTTTTAGGTAGTGTGCTGGCTTATTAGTCGCGAGCCCGTGGTTCAAGCCCCAGCTCAGATATCTCGTACAAAACGAAATATGAAAAAATATTTTTTTGGCAATTTCCCATCCTATTGGCAGTCTTCTGGCATGTCGTTTTTAGTCGACTTTAAACTATAGGTATCGCCATTCATTTACAAAATTATCACACACCACCTTAAGTGGATTGCGTGCCTGACTAAAGGTTTGCTATAAAGATTTAAATCAGTGAGTAAGTGAGTAATAACTGTCGGATGTTGTTGAAGAAATGTTAAAAACCTTGAATTTTTTAATTTTTTGAGTCGATGCTATCGACTTCTTCAATTAAGCTCTCACGTACATACAAAGATAACTGGTAATTTCAACTCTTTAGTAAGGACTACGAGCTAGCTTCTCACACCACTAATGTTGTGTGTGTGATAATTTTATACATGAGTGGCGGGACCTACAGTCCAAAGTAGACTCCGAGTTTCTGTCAGAAATCTGCTGAGAGGTAGTCCCCGAAGATATATTTTTTCGTATTTCGTTTTGTTGAAAATGTCTGACCTGGAGTTTGAAACGTGGCCTAACGTCTAATAAGCCAACACTCTACCTACGAGACTACGGCGATTATCTGCCGCCTCATTAAGCTCTTCTCATCTTTAAACTTAAATAAAACAAAGTGTGTGTGAGATCCTACCGACATTTTTTATTCTTTTGAAAGATCTTTTGATGTTATTAGCTGTGGAATACAACATCTCAGAGTGGATCGCCTACGAAATGTCTGTCACATAAATTAGACTGAATTTAACCGATAGCTGTGGTTATGCTGGTTTTGAAGATCTGCGACTTAAGATAACCGCATAAAAACACTAAGGGAATCAAATCGCATGATCTCGGTGGCCAGCTTATATCATATCCAAGTTAGCTGACTATGCTCTTATATTGGCCGTGCAGAATATTCAGTATGGCATGAGCTGTGTGGCATATCACCGAACACACAGAATGGAAACGAGAATTTGACGTTTACATAAATTTTGTGAAAGGGACAGCAAATATTACCAAAAAGTATTTCTGTCTCTGTCTGATTATTTCAGTTTTGTTTATTTATGTTTGTTAATTTTTAGGGTGGGTTTTTATTTTCTATTTTGGTAGAAATTGATGATATTTTTGTAGAATAATAGAATAGTTTTGAAAGGAAATAAACTGTTTTATTGGGGAAACGTAATACAGAACTAATGTATTTGGTGACACATTTCACCGATTGTCACTAACTTAGTATTTAACCAATTTAGAGGTATATTCACAAACTCCTGAAACAAATATTTATGAGTATATATTTTGTTATATTTTTCTTTTTACTTATCTTTTACACACGGAACTTGTTTCATTGTGAAGTGAAATTGCTAAGAGTTCGATTAATAATAAAAAAATTACCGAATTTTAACTTTTTCATTCAAGAAATTATTAAATACTGATAGTATACACAAAGTTCTGCAAGGAAAAAATTTTATGAGCAATATGTCTTATTTCATCTTGATGTATTTAACTTCTTACTTATCTTTTGCACAAGAAACTATATTCATTCTGACCAAAAACCAGTCACTTTTCGATTAATATTAAATTTTTTAGAACTTTTAAGATTTTCATTGAAGAAATTAACAAATATTCCAAATTTGCTCTTTTTTAACACAAAATCAATGTTTGTTTACATTTAATTTTTCAACTTTATCCGCCAGTTTTCACTCTTTATATCTCTTGCTTCTAACACATTAGCTTTGCAAAACTTTTAATTCATTGTTTTCTCCCTCTAAAACTTTATGTAAAATTATGCTATGAGAGTTTGTCAAACGTCATTGCTTAACATTCTGTGTATTCTGTGTGGCATATAACGCTATCCTGTTGAAATGCTGTCCGTGTAGCTTCAACAAGATGGCCGTTACAAACTGCCAAAGTTCAAAAGTTCATGTAAAAAGATTCCATATATCGTTTACCACATGACACAGGGCAAAGAATATGTAATGGCTTCATGATCACCAAGGATCGTTAAAAAAGTAATAGAATATTGTAGGAGTTTTTTTTTCATAAATTTACATGTTAGTTATGTTTAATCTTCCGTCAAATAATTTTTTAACTTAATTTCAATATAAAAGTATTACATGGACTGCCATGTTATATTTCGTTGCGTAAAATTTCTATTTTTACTGAAATATTCAAAAATACGAAAACTTTCTAAAACAAGTCAGAAAAATATTTATATTTAAGCTTCCAAAATGTTACTGAAAATGTTTCTTCCAAAATGTTACTGAATGCATTGCATTTTAATGAATAATATTCAATGTAATAATATTCTGAAGGAACATACATACATACATATTTGAGTGGTGGTCCAGTTGATGTCTGCCAGTTTGTGTAACTGATGGTTGCAAAAATGGTTTGACTTGGTATGGATACAGAATACGTTTATTATGATATTTTCAGAAACTATACAAAACTCAAATATTATTTTTATATTTTCCTTCGCCTGCAGTTGATTTGACGTTTTGTATTGTATATAGTTGTAGACTGATTCATGCATTCATTTATTCATATATTTGTTCGTTTATTCTTTCACAGCTAAATATGTGTGTTGAATATTAAATAGGTTTATCTTTGGTACTAAAACGCGATAACACTCTACTGCACAATGTATGGTTTTTTATATAACAACCAGGACTTGCCCATCACTCTACAAGGACATGAAAGCGTAGCGTCAACGCTTTTACAAAATTATGAATTTATATTGAATATATTATTCACTGAGTATTTTCATTAGTTCTAAGCATTAATAAGAATTTCTGGTTCTTTTATTCTTACTTAAGTCGCCGTAGTGTGTTGGCTTATTGGATGTGAGGCCTCGGTTCAAACCCCTAGTCAGACATCTCCAACAAAAGAGCAAAAAACCTAAGAGTAAATAAAATTTCCATGAAAAAGTTTTTAAAAAAGTTGACTTTAAACTCTAGGTGCCGCCACTCAAGTATAAAATTAACACACACGGCTTAAGTGGTGTGAGAAGTTAGGCTGTAAACCTTATTGAAGGGAAGGGCAGATGTTATTGAATTGAATTTCCAAATAGTTAGTGAATTAATTAATAAAATATACATAAATTGATTGAAAATAATCAGGAAGACATATGGAAGACGAACGAACGAATATTCTTTTCATTTCTCTTGATTCCCCTGAATCGCGATTAAATAATTTATAACCGAAAGTTGGATCTCCAATCATCATCACCAAAATTATTCAACGGAAGATAATACATAAAATAATTGACCAAGAATTCTAAATGGAAGTTCATGATTCTCATTCATATTTCAACGATTACTGTATCCTGTCTGTTTGGCTTTTGTAATGGCTACAAACAAAGTGCTTTAACTTCGTCATGGAGAGCGTTTTTCAGAAGGCGGGAGTGCATCGCAATGGCACTTTTTTCCAAAAAATTATTCAATTGCTTGCCTAGGCTGGCGATATTGACATCATAGCATACCAAGCGAGATTTTACTTCTGCCTTTAGTGCTATTGAACGAGAGTCTATTAAGATAGGTCTGGCAGTTAGTGAGAGAAAAACGAATTATATGTTGTCAACAATAAGCGAAATCCCGGGTTACGGCTGACAACTATACATTTGATATAGGCAATGAATTTGTTTATCTTGGCTCTGCCGTTACCACCAAAAGTGATGTCACTCTGGGGATCAATTGAATAGCAGAGACCTCTCGTACGACAAAATTAATATTCTACAAGACGCTCATCCTCCCTGTGCTTCTTTATGGCGCAGAAGCATTGACACTATTAAGCAGTGTTACAGCAGTCGTGAGAGTATTCGAGAAAAAAGTCCCACATAAGATCTTCGGTTCAGTGGAAGTTGGCGAGGATTTCCGCATTAGATCCAACAATGAACTTTATGAGCTCTTCAACAGCGTATTAACTCTAGCAGCTGTGCTGGCTCGGCTTTCGAATAGGATTCAAATGGATGAGGATTCTCAGGAGATCCGGGTATTTAATCCGGGGATTTGCGAAAATCGGCGATTACGACAACCTTCTTTGGGTTGGAAGAAAAAAGTCGAGGAAACTTTGTCATCGATAGGTGTGACTAGCTGTCGAATGCGCCCAAGAAACAAAGGCGCCTGGAACGATGTGGCAAAGCGTGCCGAAATCCGATAAGTCGGTTGTTAATGGCCAATTGAGAAGTAGAAATAAAGGAATTAGAAGAAGAAAAGAAGATTTTTTTAATAGTTTAACGTATATTGTTGTATTGTACAGAAACGCGGACAGACTTGCTTTTACAATTTATAGTGCCATCTATGATAATATAGGGTGTACAAATATAATGAATTCCAAAAATATTTTTTGTCGTGTTAAATAGTGGGAGATAGCCATTTATTAAATATTCTCTTTGGTGTTAAAATAAAAACTAACAACAACAATAATAACGAAATTCTTAACACATAACTGAAATCTAATTTACAAATAAACAAAAATAAAATATTTATAACATGTACGTGTGTTGATGCACTATAATGCTATTGTAAAATTTTAATTTCATATTTTGCCAAAAATGGTCACTGAATATTCCAAAAATTTTAAAAAGACTTTTGTTTGACAAGATTAATTGGATTACATTTAAAAAATATACACTTGGAATAATTTAAAAATTTAAAATTTTTTTTTAATATTTTCGATACAAAGTGTCCTTTTCGAAAATGTTTACTATGAGTGCATGTATGTGATGATTTCAAAATTTACATACGTACTCTTTGCATAACTTTTGACTCACATGCATTTCGAAACCAAACTAATTTAAAAATGAACTGAGCTTTACTGAACTATACTAAACTAAACTAGTCTAGGTACCACAATATATTTGAGTAATTTCATGAATTTAAAGCAATAATATATGAGAAAAGTTGATGTTTTGTATAAAGTCCCCACAGGCTTAATACTCTTGCGCTAAGTCTCGATAAGGCTCGCGAAACCTTAAGCAAAAGTCAACTGAAAAACTTGCTCATGAGTGCATGGTGGCAAATATCAACCAAAAACGCTAAACAAAACTGCTACATTCAATGAAAGAAAAGGTAAAGAAAAACAAAACGGTTTGAAACTTTTCTTTTTTCTTTTTATGTTGCGAAGTACAATTGTTCCGTTTAGAAAGAGAATAAATATTATTTACATAATTCATTTGGCTGCCGCGGCTGGCTTCACATGACCTCATTCGATCGGACCAAATTTTGTGCACTTTTTCGAGTGCATGGGATCGTGTCTCCGCAATGGCTTCACGAATCTCTGGTTTGTCGGCATAACACTTTCCTTTAACGGCACCCTACAGAAAATAGCCCAACGTTGTGAAACTGCAGCTTCTTGGCGGCCAATTGACATCAACATTTCGGCTAATTAAACGACCAACAAACATTTGAAGCAATAAATCGATAGTGGTATCAGATGTGTGGCAAGTTGCACCATCCTGTTAAAGCCAAACATCGTTCACATCAATACCATGAAAAGCGGGTATAAAAAAAACCCAACACAAGCCGCACCAATCAGTCTTACAAGTGTGGGTTTTCTGTGCCCCAAATACGAAAATTTTTCTTATTAACGTGCCAACCAAGGTGAAAGTGTACTTCATCCGAAAAGATGATTTTTTTTTGGCAAAATCGATATCATCGGCCCATTTAGCGAAGCACAACGAAGCGGCTTCAACTCTTGAAAAATGCGAAATTTTTAAGGCGTCATACCGAGATCATTTCACAAAATTCGACGTAAACTGGTCCGTGAAATGTTTAATTCGTGAGGACGATGACAAGTTGCAATGTCACGTCTTGCCGCATATACAATGAAACTAAATTCACGAACTTTAGCAATAAACTTGCGTATACCGGGCACTATTGGTCTTTCTCTGCGACCAAATTTTGTACGACATTTTCGTGCAAATTCCGATCAATTGTCTTTATTTTGGAAATAAATTTCCAATAAATCCCAACGTTGCTCAAACGTAAATCAATTCGTTATGTTCAGTGGAGATAATATACTGAAATTTGTGACAGATTCGATAAAACCGATGCACAGAGGGGCATTTTGCCTGAAAACCTGGCCAAAAAGGCAAAAATGAATTTAAAGAAATTTAAGAAACTAAGTATGCAGTTCGATAGACAACTTCTACACAACTTCTGCATAATATAGTGAATTTTCATCACTTTAAGTTGAGATTTGTAGATTTGAGACGATGTCAAAGTCAGGAAAGTGAAGAAAATTAAATGCGTTTTTGGTGTTTTTTTGAAATTTTAATAGGTTTATATGATATTTTTTTTTGGCTAAACGAATAGAGGTTTTATATTGATTTTTTTATTTATTTTAATGGTATGAGCAACTGCTACTTTAAATTTTTTTTTATATATATATCTCATATATTAATGTTAAAATTATTCGTTCAAAATTTAAAAATAATAAAAATTTCGCTTTTTAAGGATTTTAAAGGTGAAAGTAGTTTTTAGTAGTTTAATGTTAAATACCACAAGAAAATATGAACTCTCTTAATTCAGGAACAAAAAAAAGTTTGCGCAAATTTGAGCAATTATTTTTGGCGAATTTTTGAAAATTTTAATTTTTTTTTGAAAAATTCAAACTCAGTGTAATAAAGCCATAGGCAATAAAGCCATATGGCCTTATTTCTCAATAGAATGAGACCCAAGTGCAATAACGCCATAATCGTCTGGAAATAACGCCATAACAGTGTAATGTTGAGCTCGGTTGATAGGTTACTTTTAAGCAGTGATTTTTTTATAAGCTGCAGTACGTTTATAAGCGTAAACGTGAATTTCTAAAGGGGACTTTATATGGGGACTAGGGTCAAATGTGATCCGATTTTTACCAAACTTTACACCATGATTTTTTAGTACACAGAACTGATCCATGATAAATTTTATCATGATTGTTGCATAATTACCATAATTATGTGTAAATAAGTGCAATTTCGAGGGGAATTTGTATGGGGGATATGCGAAATCAATGACCGATTTGAACCAAAATCACTTAGGTTCATCCTTGGGCCTAATTATCACTAACACTGTCAAAAAATACCAGCCATTAACTCATAAAACACTTCTATTAATTTTGGCCAGGTTTGCAGGCAAAATGCCCCTCTGTACGATGGTTCAAATTTAACCCGATAGATAGCCCACCCGATACATATTATTGCTTAAAATTTATAAACTTTTTAAAACATATTGGGATAGCTAAACACGAAGTGTCAATCTCATCACAGAAGAATTCACTTTAAGGACATGAGTATGTACTTATTATATAAATTTTAATTAAATTTTGCTATTAAGAATGTCTAATCTTGAAAAAAGAGGAAATAGGCCACAAACCCAATCAAAACTCATTACATTACATATGCTTATTTTTTACATTACAAACATTTTTTTTTGCAAACAAATAAAAATCTTTAGAATTGTACGCCCTTTTACCAAATATCATTAAAGGTAAGCAAATATCGCACTATTTTTCATTGAGCAATGATTTTTTCTCTTTTTATTCATCCAATCACTTGAATGATGAGGAACGTAATTTATTCAGTATCTCATTGATTTACTGTTAAGGTTTGCGTTGATTTGCATTGAACGCGTCGAAATGATTTTAACATTTTGCGGAATCAGAAAACAGTATTTATACGCATATCTCCACAGCTATTTTCAAAATGTTAAATAATCTTGCAACAATATTCAATAGTAACAACGTACAATAGCACTGAAGCATGAATAGTCTATAATAGATGTCAGATGGGCATGTATACAGTACTGGAAAATGTTATACTTGCATTTAGGCTATGCCAACGAACATAAGCAAGGGAATGATGTTTTAACTAAACATTTAATTCATATTTTTTGAGTTAAATTTTCTATTGTTAAATATTTTTCACATTTTTTTTATCTATATTCATACTTGCATTGCATTTAGAAATTCACTGTGTTCTACATTTCGAATTCGAAGCATTTATATACGAAAATGCAAGTTTGTAACTAAAAAACATTCCGTTAAAAATTCTTGTTATCGATGTACATATGTCTGATAACAACATAATCTATACTGAGTGAAAAATTGTCAATAGGAAATATAATTATCGGCGAATTTACTATAGAGAAGGCAAGTAATCGATAAATTTAGTATAGAAAATGCAAGTTATCAAAAAAATGTATATAGAAAATTATGGTTATTGACAAATTTTCTACAGAAAGAAAGAAATTTATAGTTATCGCATAATTCTGTATAGACCATTTATTGGTTTCTTATATAAATTCAAGTTATCCAAAAGCCTATTGAAGAAATGTTTAGTTATCGAATGTTGATTATTGAAAAAATTTAAAGAAAACTCTTGATTTTTTCGAAAATAATTGAAGTTATCGAAAAGTTCTTTTGCGGATATTTTTAGGTTTGCAAATTATAATTATTAATTGATTCTACACAGAAATTTTAGGTTTCTCAAGTAAGAAAAAAAATTTTTCTTGAAACTGTTTGTTATCGATACTATTTCTTTAGTAAGAAAATTTCTGTATGAAAGTGTTGTTATCGCGAAATATTCAATAGAAAAGTTATAGTTATGGAAGATGTTATATAGTAATTTATTATCGAAAATGTTATCGCAAATTTCGCTTATTTCTTGTTTTTTATCGATTCAATTCTTTTTTATGTGCCTACAAACCTTGATAATTATTTTATGGATCTTCGTTGTTAAATTCTGCATTAAAAATACTTTGTTAAAGACCTTAAAGTCGATTTTAAGTTTAAATTGTCTTAAATATTTGAAAGCAGATAAAAATATATTTTACAGTGTATTACTTAAGGCAGCTAAATGTGTCATATATTTACCTCTTTAATACTGTTCGGAGAACATGGGCAAATCCATCTTTCCATTCTTAACCAACCTGTAAGTTTATCATTCCAATTCCATCATTAGATATTTATTTCATGGAATTGCACGTATTCATTCAAATGCAAACACATTTTATTTCTTCAATTGAAGTCTTTGAAAAAAATCGAAGACCTTCTTTACATAAAAATAAGTACATATTTATAACCACATATGAATATGTATCTCGGTATTCATACGTGTAAAATTACAATAAAAAGTGATTTTCTTGCCTTTTTTGTATTCATTTAATATCTGTCACTTCATGTTGTTATACATTACATCGGCTTTCTTATATGCAACGATTTGCTGTGATACCAATAAAAACTAAAGGGTGTGAAAAAGAAAAATAATGAGGATTTCTCAAGAGGAATGTTTTTCACTTAAACAGTGAAAAAGGAATGAATAAGAAACGACCATAATTTATGTAACCATTGCATTCCTTGAATCCTTACTTGCCATAAGAACTTTTATTATTTGCGCTGGAATATCTTTAGCAATGTTTCACTTGTACTTTTTTCAGCTGTTGAGGTGTTAAGATATATTATTATTACAATTAAATATTAATTTTTTTGTTGTCAATATAAAGAGTTTGTAACACATTGCCGCATAAGTACACTCAATACTACTAACACACGATAAACTTAATTTTTTTATTACCCAGCTGGGTTAAAACTGATAAAGCCGACCTTATTTCTAATATTACGAAAATGCTTACTAAGAACCTACAGGAAAACTATTATCCAAACATACCAGCTTTAGACAGGTGGTACTGTGGTCTCAAAAGGTCATTGTGTAGCAGAGACCACTCTCGTACCAAAAAACTACTACTCTAAAAGACGCTCATTTTCCCAATACTTCTTTATGGGATTTCGATTACTTGAATTTATATAAGAAACTAATAATTTCCCTATACAATATTCGACAACCATAATTTTCTATGGGAAATTTTTTGATAACTTGCATTTTCTGTAGTAAGTATATCGATTACTTGCCTTCTCTATAATAAATTCGTCGATAATTATATTTCCTTTTGGCAATTTTTCACTCAGTATAGATTATGTTGTTCTCAGACATATATCGATAACAACCATTTTCAATTGAAAGATTTTTTGGAGGAGGACACTATTAAGCACTGATGTAGCAGCCTTGAAAGTATTCGAGAGAAAAGTCATAATCTGGCGATGATTTTCGCATCCGATCCAACAATGTGTGTATGAGCTCCTCAACAATATGAACGTTGTTCAGCATATTAATATGTACTTCGAATGGAGAAGCATGGTCCGGCCAGACTGCTATTTGATGCGGTTATTTGCGGAAGTCGGCGAAGAAGACAACCACATTTGCGCTGGAAGTACCAAATCTAAGAAGCCCGGTCATCGATTGGTGTGACCAACTGGTGAAAGCGCACTAGAAGCAGTGGCGCCTGGAAGGATGTGTTAAGACAAACCGAAATCCATTAATCAAATTGTTAATGGCCAATTAAAGAAGTAAGTAAGTAACCATCTTTTCACAATACATTCCCTCAAAGCCGGCTAAGCAGGGAATGAAAGTATTTTGGTTGTGTAACATAGCAGTAAGTCAACCCGGTGGTCAGTGGAAAGGCAATGTGGGTGAAAATATTTTACCTCTGGTAGGTCTTTTCAAAGTACTGGGAATAAATATTCCGTCCCACCTTTTGGCCAATCGGCTCCTAATGAGAGGAATAAGCCTTGTCGATGCCCTTCGTTAAGAACAAAGCTTACGGCTAAGGTCAACAGATAATGAATAGGAAAAGTTGTCATTCTCTTTATCTTAGTTAATTCTGCCAAAATGCATATGACAAGGGCTACGTGGCTCATAGTGCCATTCGCCAGAGAAAATTGGGCAGCTAAAATCATGGCATGGAACGAACCACTGACTTCATTGTTACTGAAATCAAGTTAATTTCTGGTTTAAGTATGTTATCACTGGTGCTGTTTTGAGGATGATTGTATTGGTTTGGTATAAGTCGCCAGCGGTTCATTTCTTCTATATCCATAGAATTAAATTTCTGATCTTTTTTGAGATTTTTTTTACTGAAAAAATTTTTTTTAATTTAATTTTTTCTTTTCTACAACAAAACTAATGACAACAATTTAGTTTTACATGATTTTCCTGTATCTCACTTGTATTCAAAAAACTGTAATAAATTCACTTGAACAAATGTACCAAATAAGGAAACATCACAAGCAATTGAAAGGGAAACACAAAATCGAAAATGGAAAACAATACTGCGCAGTGATTTATATGAAAGCATAGCACACATTGTGGATGTTTTTATACAATTTTAAATAAAATGTTTTTCCATTTCAGAAGCTTAATATACAAACAACATTACTGAGATAACAATACTAAACATCCTTTTGCTAGAAACCCTTCCATTTAGAAGGATAAACCATAAAATGGTCATAAATTATTTTAAATTTTCAAACACTGTATGACAGCATTGTTACACTCATGCAGTGAAGTTTTATTTTCAGTTTTGAAGCTAAATAAAAAAAAACCATCCATAAAATTAAATGAGATATCAAGGGCATGTACACAATGTTCCACATAACGTGTGTTCTACAATAACAAAAAAAAATTAAAAATGTTTTGTTAAATAAAATAATATTTATAAAATATTAAAAATCTTGAATATTAAAGAATATCATTGTCACTGTTAAATAATTAATCAGTTTTTTTTCATTAATTTTTTTATCCAATACTTTACACAATTTCACTCATGCATTAGTCAGCAAAAATATAAACATTTAGCATTTTAGTAATTGAATTATTATAATTTTTTTTTTTTTTTTGTTAATTTAAAATAAATTATATTTTAATTACGCAAATAAGAATATATTATCATAACAATGCCATTTAATTAAATAGGAAAAAAGTTTTTTTATATACAATCAACCCTCCCATAACGCGGTGAGTTTGTTCCGCGTTGTATGTAAACCGCGCTATAAGAAACTCGGAACTTAAGATAAAGATCGGAAGACAAGATAAATTATAAATTATACAGTCCTGCAAATTTGGACTTTTTTGTGCAAATAAGATGGTTCCAGGTGTTTCCGAAGGCATTTTGCACGATAAACACGAATCTGGATTCAAAAACTTTCCATTATGTCAGGTTTTCGAGAAGAAGGGGGGTTGAAACCCCTAAAAATAGCGTTTTTGGCCATTTTTGAAAAATTGTAGATCTAAACACTGACATGCTAGAACCATCGCTATTGTCAGAAATTTACAATTGATCTTTGCTCTTTAAAATGAGCCCAAAGCCAAATTGATTGCATGCACCCTTAAAGTAGTGGGTGGGTTTATGTCATGGGGTACAAGAGAAAAAGAAACACATTACGGAGACCCTTAAAAATTAATCAGATTTACTTGAAAATTGTTACTCGGGGGTTTTTGGGGTCACTGATTACAGATCCTCATTCATATTTCAAAAATTCAAAATGGCGGATCCAACATGGCGTTCGAGGTAAATCTGATTAATTTTTATAAACATCGACCGCCATATTGGATCCCAGCCATCTTATTTGCAAAAACCAATCAGTCCTGAGTTATAAATTATTTTCATGGAATTAAAGAGTTCATAAAGGATTCATAAAAATGTGAAGCAAAATCTAAACTAAAAGACTGTTTTCCAATAAAAATAAAAAAGACTTTTGTAAAATTATGTAATTTTTCTACATTCATCCTCACTGAGTTGCAGAAAAATTTTTAGAAAGACTTGGTCATCAACAAAACGTATGTACTGTGAAAGAGCTCTGAGATGATTGAAACCGATGTCGTAGACGGCTATGAGATAAGCTGGTATGTTTATATAAACATGTTGTTTATATATCTCGGTTGTGCTTTTGCATTGAAAATAATACTGATATTTAACCCTCTTACAATATCTAGTTACTAGAGGCATTCATAAGCTGTGCGAAAGGAACGAATTTCAGCTCCGCGTTATGTGAAAACCGCGTTATATGCGAGTACCGCGTTATAGAAAGGCTGTCGGAATTTCAGCTCGGCGTTATATGGAAACTCGCGTTCTGAGAGTACCGCATTATAGCAGAGTTGACTGTATAACAGTATATATACAGCTGCAATTAAAAGAATAGCACCATTAGTATAAATTTTGGAAGTATGTACCTATTGATTTTAATTTAAATAGTGAAAAAAAAACTATTTATTTATTTTATTCACTATGTTTATAACTCTTTTTTATTTATTCCTATCTGGTCTACCATCATACTAAAGCTACATCTGTCAAATTAGTTGTCACTTATGCAGACTATTTAACGAAATCACCATGTACGGATATAGAATACGACAACACAATACAATAAAATTATTTTATCCAAATGGGTATTGTGTTCGGGCAACGTCCCGCACGCTTTACACGGTTAGACATTTAAATAAAAAGTGTACGCCAATAAGCCAAGAATAATTCAAGCGCTACACTGCAAATTGTATGTCAAATTAGATAAAGGACTGCCACCAAAGCCGCGGCGAGCATTTTTATTTAGCATATACTTGTCGAAGACCCTTCTATCAAAATAATAAATATTAAGAAAATTCTATGAAATCTTTTTGTTTTATTATCGACTAACATTGTACGTTTTGGTTGGACCACCCTTTAGTTATTTAAAAATATGTTGTCCTATGTTCCTCATTTTATAATTCGAGAAGCAGAATAATCGATTTACGAAACAATACATATTGTTACGAAAATGGAAATGGTGTCCTTAAAAATGATAAACAAAAGCTCCAAAAACAAAAAAATGGACTTGTTTTCATGATCAGCGAATAAAAAAAATATAGCAACAACATCAGTATAAAAAAAAATATAAGGGATAAAGATCAGAGATCAGCAACGAGTATTCAAAACGATAAGTAGATTCGAGTCATACTTATAATTTCAGCTACTTATACGCATTCATACTTACTTTAATATCATACTCATACTACTCATATTCAAAGTTAGAAATACTCATCGTACTCATACTTAACAATACGCACGACGTTGTTGATTTCGACTCTCCATGATTGAACATATACACGAAGCACAAAATAAGTATGATTCGAGTACGAACACCACAATACTCGCTAGAAGGTTGTGTGTGTGCTTTGCTTGCTGTCTTTGTCTTTTCTTTTCTCTTCTTTTGTGAATGCAACAATAACTACTATTGTAAATTTTGATGAATGACTCGAGTGACTCGAATCATTCGTAAGTATTATAAGTATTTTTCTAAATTTATGAATCTGAATGAGTAGGCGTATGAATCAAACAATGAATCGAATGTTGTGAGTTTGATGTCAACGTTGTACTCATACTCATTGCAACCTATACTTATAAATCAATGTTGTAGCGAGTACGAACGAATCAGAGTAGTTGAATTTTAATACTCTTGACTCACTCATACTCAAAATTTCATAAGTACCTATGAGTAGCGAAAATACGATTCATTGCTGATCTCTGATAAAGATGTAAATAGGCAACAACAAAGTGCAGCGAACAAAGAAATAAACAAGCAACAACAACAAAGTGCAGTATAAAAAATTGCAGACAAAGAAGTAAACAATCAACAACAAAATGCAGTATAAAAAAAGAGCGGATAAACAGTAAACAGGCAACAACAACACTGCAAGCAATTTGTTTACATTTATAGAGATTTCTCGAAGTCATTCTCATACAAGTGCATTCATCAGACTGCTGACCCTTGTGATATAAAAAGCATGACAGAGCAGGCAACGGGTATTCAGTAAGAATTCGGTCAGTCGTTTGTGAAGACACGTGAGTTCAGTAAGAATTCAGTCAATCTTGTGTGAAGATATGTTGCGTTGTATGTAAAGAGAATTGTGAAGAAAAAGGTTGTAAGCAGAGAAGAATAACGAACAATTGTTATTGCGTACGCGGAAGAGTAAAAGAAAATGAAATGAGGAATAACAATTAAAGTAAATTGTTATTGTTTAAGTCAAATCCTTAAAGGTGCCACACGAAATTGTGCGAACAATAAAGAATTTATCTAAAACTAAACACAAAAATTATTTTTATTTTATTTGCAATCTACGAACTCATATTATTAACATTTTTTTAAAAGGGTAAAAACGTAACAATATTTTGGAAAGATCTTCTTTCACTGATGATCAAAATATCTAAAAATATCGCTCTATTTATCTGGCTATATCTGGTCTGTAGTCGTCGTAGTCTGGTAGGTAGTGTGTCGGCTAATTAGACGTGAGGTCACGGTTCAAACCGTAGGTCAGACATCTTCAATAAAACGAAATATAAAAAATATTTACATGGCAAAAACTTTGTCGTTCAGAGTCGACTTTAAACTATAGGTCCCTCCGCTCATATATAAAATTAACACACAATATAAGTTGTGCGAGAAGCTAGGTCGTACTACTGATTGAATGTGTGTATGTCTGGTAACTTCGCCATCTTTTTACAGAAGTATTGTTTTTATTTTCGTTTTTTTTTTTGTTTGTTTCTATTCATGTTAATTCCTATGTATTTGTTAGTGTAATCCTGTGTACCGTACAATGTGTATATTTTGTTTTAGCCTTGTTCGTCTTGGGGTTGTTTTGTTTATGGTCGTTTTACCAATTTGTTAAAAAAGCCTGCCAATAATTTCAATCAATATAAACAGATAACAAAATAACTTTGACTGAATTACACACATTTAGTATAATTTAAGCAGTATATGATTAGGAATATAATTTTCGTAATATTTTGTTTATCAAAAAACAAAATAAAAAATTGGATGATCAAATAACATTGCAGTTTATTCAATCGTTTATTCTCTATTTTTATTACATTGACTGCTTTAGTGTTTGACTGCTTTAAAAATACTTTTTTCAATATTGTTACAGATTTTTCTAATCTTTTTTCATTCGCTTATTTTTTTGCCCTTTTCTCCTCTAACCTTCTGTATTACATTGTTGATAGAAAAAGTTAGTGCTTGCAATGCAAATAGAACTTTAATGGTTTTCTAATGGTTTGCTTGATACTGCACAGCATAGCAAATAGTTGTAATGAAAGCATTAAAAGGCAATGAAAAAAGGGAGGAAAACTGATAAATGAATGCGGTTAAATAAATGCAGACAATCAAAATAAATTTATGGAATAAATTATATTTTGAAAAAAAAGGTACGAAAGAAAAAATCAACTAATAATAAGACTGCACTAAATTACTAATTAAGACAGTTGTTTAATATGAATAAGAGAGAGATATCATCGAAATTTTTTATTCATTTGGAAGATCTATTGATGCCATTATTTGTGGGATATAAAATCGTTCAAATGTGCACCACGACTTTTATGAATGAAGCACATACGAAATGTCCAATTGCAAGGAAATTGACGCATAAATCAGTCTGAATTTGATTGATGGCATAGGTTATGTGAGCTTGAAGGACCACTGTGGTTTGTGAGTTCTTCTCATACACCAGCTATTTAAGAAAACTTTACAATAAATGTGGATGCCAAATTGCATGACATTGGTGGCTAGTTCACATCTTCGATGTAAGAGGACCATGTCCCCAAGTCGCTCGAATAAAATGAGTTGTGTGAACATAGTGCCGTTTTGTTAAAAACTCATGTCACTGATGTCCAGATCATTCAATTCAGTCTAAAGAAAATTGGTAGTCGTCGAGCTATATTATTCGCCTTTCATAGTGATGGCCTTGCCAAATTCTCTTTTTAAGATATATGGACTGATGCGTCGACAGCTAAAAACCACATCAAACAGTGACTTTTAGGGATGCACTGACACACTGCGATCTAGTGATGCAAAATCGACAATTGTGTGTGTTAAATTATTAATTCTTTCAACGAAACTTAATTACAACCCTTCAGTCAGGATTACAACATAGCGTCTCACATCACTTATGTTGTGTGTGTTGATTTTATACATTAGTAGTGGGAACTGTAGTTTAAAGTCGGTTCCGAACGACAGACTTTTAAGAAATTTTTTATTGGAATTTTATTTTACTCTACGAGTTTTTTTAACTCGTTTTATTGGAGTTGTCTGACCTCGAGTTTGAACAGAGGCCTCACGTCTGATAAGCCAACCTACTATACTATGGCGACTACAAAAAGGTTTCATCGCTGAAAATGATTTTTCGATGAAAACTAGGAATCCCATTCTCCGAACACACTTTGTCGTCTATGTTTTAAACGTCAATGGTGGTTTGGTAAAAGAGACTGATTAAATGGGAACTAATTTGACAGGTGTAGCTTCAAAAAGCTTGCCACTATAAACTGTTAGATTTCGGCAATCCCTGTTGTAAGGCCCTACATACATATACATACACATGTTAAGAATTACATTTTTCCTTGTCATTGTACTACTGATACATATAACGTATGAGTAATATTTAATTCAACTTAATTCGCAAATATTACTCATGCGCCTGTAGCATTTCTTTTATTAATGAAAGAAATTGAAACTTTTAAATTTAAATCTTCATTCTCAGATATTTATTTTCCAAAGATTTATTTTCCAAATATTTATGGTAAAAGTGTGTATTGATATATTTGAATAGATAGACATTTAACATTTTCTACGTTTACGTTTAATGTTCTGTAAGAAAAATGGTATCTTCTTTATTTATTTACAGAGTTCATTGCGATGAAAATTTAAAAACAGTATTTTAATAAATTGTTTAAACATATTAGTTTTCATACACAGCCAAAGTTTTTAAAATTAAATTTTCTGGATATGAATTTCAATTTTATAAAAGATAAAGTCTGGGAATCATATAAAGGTTGGTACATTTAAAAGTTTAAATTAAAAAGTATAATGAAACCAAATATATATAATATATTGCTTTGTTATGAAGTACAATTGTTTAGGTTAGAAATGGTTGCCCTCACAGTACCTCATTCGATCGGAATTTTTTCAACTGTACGTGGTCGGTTGGCCTTCAAATGTTCAATTGGCTCTGACTTGCCGGCAATATAGTTTTCTTCAAGGGCGACCCACAGCACATAGTCCAATAGTGTCAAATCGTAGATTCTTGGCAACCTATTAACATCACCATTTCGGCTCCAAACGTTTGATCAGTACCATGAAAAACGAGGACAACAAAATATGTTATCATGCAACGATAGGTATCTCCATTGACCGTAATAGTTGCGCCCTTCTCATTTTCAAAGAAATCGCCGCACAAAACGGTTACTCGTAATAGGTGCATTCGACTCTGTAGGTTTATGTGTTTTCTGAGCCCAAAATTCGTCAATTTTGATTAAAAACGTACGCACCAAGATGAAAAAGACTTTCATTCCGAAAATATGATATTTTTTTTTTTTTTGCTAAATCGACATCATCGTGTTGTTGTTTCTGGTTAACTCAACAATTACCAACGTTTCTCAACCGTAAATCGATTCCCTATGTTCAGTGGAAATATTGTTCTGAATTTTGTGATAGAATAGACATAAGTATTGCTGGATTTGAAATAAGTGATAGTTCAAATTTTAAGCAGTAGATTGTGCACTCTATACAATAATTCTTAAACTTTCTTGCTAGAATTTTTCTTCTTTTCACTCGTAAGAGAATGAGTAAGAGGGAGAGTTACTCAATATACGCAACATTTTACATTAAATTGTAACAATATTGTGTCTGCTCTCCATTCAAGGCTATCAGAGCTATTTGCTGTCTCAGTTGGACTATGTATGCATATATTGGCACTGCTATCTTTAATAGTCTTTATTTCCCTTTTCCCCATACGAGTATAAGTTTGTGTAACAGTTTTAACAATTTATTTAAACTACAAAGTTAAAGCAAGAATATATCGACAATGTTTACTTGTATACGTATGTGTTAATATTTATGCCCACTTAACATCAGTTTTATTACACCCAACATATACACATTCATACCCTGGATAGACAGTTAAGATAAAGAGCAACACAAAACAGTGTCGTTAAAATGACATGATTATTGCTGCGGTGTACTGTAGACTAGAAACATAGTATTTTCATCGTCTGTATTAACACTCGAACATAACTTTATGCAGAAAAACTGAAAAAATTTATATTAAAAAAAATCATAGTGTGGTCGACACAACTTACAACTTCGAGGCTACTTGTTTGCTTGTACTACTTAATCAGTCTTTTTTGGACCGATATTGCATTCAACAACACATGCAAATAATAGAACTATTTTATTAAAGTGAGTTTTTTATTTGATCAACATACAGTGCTCTTCGCTCACTCTACTAACGCCATAATCGTTGTACCGAGGGGAATATTCTCAATGTGCATTATTTCGAGTCAACTGGTTCACACGAATGTGTTTAGGAACCACATTCTCATCACTGTGCATGAGAATGTGCAGAAGAATTCAAATCAGTCGATTTGCAATCACTCGCAAGAATTCAGCTTGTTAGCAGATCACAACTTGGCGAATTTTGTGTCGTAACTTTGCCTTTCAACCCTAAAGATTCAAGTGAACCAGGAATAAACTGTAATTTAAAATAAACAATGGCGTGAGTTCGCCAAGAAGTGGCTGTAGTCTAGTAAATAGTCTGTTGGCTTATTAGACGTGACGCCACGGTTCAAACCCCAAGTCAGACATCTACAAACAACACGAAATTTGAATATTTCTTCGGCGAATTCCTCTCAGCAGATTTCTGGCAAAAACTCTAATAAAAAATAAATTGGCCATGAAAAGTTTCTCAAAAATCTGTCGTTTGGAGCCGACTTTAAACTGTAGGACCCGCCACTCATTTAAGTTAACACATACAACATAAGTGGTGTGAGAAGTTATGTCGTAATCCTGACTTCAATATATATTTTCAATTGCACTATAAACAATTTTAAAATATTATTAGCTCCATATTTTACTTTTTTTTCTTATTTATTGGGGAGATTAATAGGATATTTTAAACTTCCGTCGTATTTTTTTTTATTTTTTTTTTTTTTTTCTTAATTATCGATTATTATATGGACTTGCTAAAACAAAACTGTGACAAATATCGCCACTACAATTTCCAAGCTTCTCAAATGTGTATGTAATTGGGTCTATTAAAACATAAGCATTCTTTTTCCTCAACAAGCTTGTGAGGTATTCACTTATTCTGTCCACCAATTGATTGCTTCAGTAGCTTCTCGTTAAATAAAAAACTTGTGAATTTTAGAGCAAAATTGTATATACTTTTATTTTTACATACATACATACATAATTGGCCATTACAACCCTTCAGTCAGGATTCAGTCTGACAATTTTCCTCGATTTAAAGACGGTCTTTTGCATTGGTTAAAAAATTTCTGAAATTTGTTAACTTTTGTGGGCCTGTGCAGCCTGAGCAGGGCAATGCAGAGCAGAATGCAATGCAAAAGACCGTCTTAAAATCGGGGAAAGATGTCAGACAATTATAAAGATTTTCAACGAAAACGGATTGGTTAAAAAATATCTGAAATTTGTTAACCGTATGTATACTTTAATAACTGTGTGTATATCTTATGATACTGTAGTAGAAAAAAGTATTACTGCTACCTGAACCAAGTGACGCACAACATACTTAAATTTGCTTTAAATGATATTTCTTTTAATGATTATGCTAAATGGACCAGCTTAGTCTGCACTATTGTCTCCTTCCATATAATTAAACAATTAATATCTTCTTAAGAAGGAAAACTAGATTGAACAAAACAGCGATTTTAGAGAGTCCTTTCATACCAAAACCTAATGCCTACACTGATACTTGTATTCTTTACTGGCACAGTTGTGGTAAGCTACCCCAGGTATATATGTAGGTACATTCATTGCATACAATATACATAATTGAAATGACTTTTGCAATGAAATCTTGTGCTCCTACCTTAACCAATACAATCTCTTAAATTTCATAGAATTATAAGTGAATTCATATACAAAATATACATTGTGCAATAGAACTACTAATAATTAGGCAAAACTTTGGTACATAAAAGGTTCTATAATAATTGTTAAAATACCCTTACGATTTGAAAATAAACTTTCAAAGTGTAATTAAAATTCCTAATGAAAGACAAATTAACAAATGCCTTCAAATATAAATCTGTAATCAAATACAATGTTACATGTACGTAATGTGTAATCAGGTAAAATCAAGCAGCAAGTTCACATAGCCACCTAAATGTTTAGCAAATAAAGGCTGTCCCAATAATAAACGAAGTCATCGTAGTTTAGTAGGTAGTGTGTTGGCTTAATAGAAAACGAAATAAAAAAAATATTTCTTTGTCGATTTCCTCTCAGTAGATTTCTGGCAAAAACTCTGACAAGTGCTATGAGAAGCTAGGACGCAATCCTAATTGATTTGTTATGTTGTGTTGTGTTATGCATGGAATGCGCATAATCAATTACTATGTTCAGTCACAGATTTACATCGACAAACTACCAAGCTTTAAAGCATTGGAGGTTAATATCCAAGGCCACCATTGGCACTATATGCACTGTCGAAACCATATATCGTTGGTATTCAGATCAGGCCTTTCTGGCCAAAAGTAATTATTGATATATACTGCTCGCTCTTGACAGTGATGGTTATTCTCAAAGAAATATGGACCGATGAAGCTGTCAACCCCAAATCCACACCAAACAGCAACCTTTTTGGTAAGCATTGGAGGCTCTTGGATATCGTGAGGATTGGTATCGTCTCACATTCGACATTTTTTTTTGTTCACGTGCCCATTCGATCAGAAATGCATTTCATCTTTGAAGAGATTTTTTTTTTAAATTAGGTGTTTGCTGCTGGGCTTAGTTAGATAGGGCAGCCTGAGGTTAGTTATTGGTTTTTTACACGGCACTGTGATATAAGATCGCTGACAAGGATCTGGAACAGATCCCAGCCGGACTATTGTAGGCTATTTCGCAAAGAGGAAGAGTCGGAGACAGTCGAACACCTCCTCTGTAAATGTCCAGCTCTTAGTAGCCTTCTTTGAACGCTTAAACTCTCTGTCGAGAGCAAACATTGGGGCTTTCCCCAAGTAGATTGAGCTGTTTGAGAAGTGCTGGGTCATTGAGGTTATAGTCGTGTTCTCTTTTATGTTTGTCTCTCTTTCCAACCTCTTGTCCTTTTCTTATTTCCCTATCTCCTTTACTTTCCTCTCTCTATCTCTCTCTCTCTCTCCCTCATTTTGAGCTCTAGGTATTGTACTTGTACCAATGACATGTAGACGTCCTTAAACATAACCCAACCAAGATGTTTGTTGCCAAATACTTCAGAGCCAGCTCAGCGTACAGACTTTGTTGTCTATGGTCGTCCAGAGTGATTTGGCAAAACATATGGAATAAATGAATAGAAATTTTAGGGATGTAGCATTAACAAGATGGCCGTTATTAACTGTCAAATTTCTGAGGTCCCTGTTAGAATAAGTGTGGATAGAGTACCTCCCCGTTTTATTTTTTTTTTTTTTGTAAGTGTAATAACTTAGATTTGCTTAAAAATTCACGTCATTAAATTTATTGTCCATCAGCAAAATTTAACTGTCAACTTGTTAAATAGTTTTAGAATTTATGGTAACTGACGTTTTGGCATTATGTTATATGAAATGCATAAAATTGCACTTGACATATGTATGGTGTATGTATGTGTATTGATTATAATTCATACCTTCTATTATATTTTCACAAACAATGAGTGACACTTTGATTAATGCTGTGTTAAAACCGAAATATATTGCAAAATGCTGGAAAACGCAACACAAAATATTTTCATATGCAGCAGACACACATTCTTACATACAAGCCAGTATATTCAATGAAAGCTTGCCACAAATAAGAAGATATTATACATGACTGTGTACAAAATTTGGATACTTACCTGAATATGTGCACATATGATATGCGTTGTGCAGTGTAGTATTTATGTTCAGCTATTTCACTCTCAAAAGCCAAAAGCTTATTCAAATGTTTTCCAGCATTTTAGAAGTCGTTGAACTATTTTTGGTTTCATATTCTGTATTAAATTATGTATCGTTTCTTTTAATTTAAAATTTATTTGCGAAAAATTTTAGCAGAAAAGAAAATTCGAATAGAAGAGTAATGCGAACATTTTCATGAATTGGGTTTAAACTGAAAAAAACTGCAAAAGAAACCTGCAAAGCAGAAAATTTGCATCAAGTGACTGTTTCAACAAACCGCTAATTTTCACTACAAGGATTATTGTGCATTATTGGAATTTACGCCGTCAAATAAGTTTAAAATTAAACTTAGTACTCCTCCTACAAGTTGCATTAATTTCTAAAATCTGGAGTTAAAAATCGGAGTCGTAACATACCTCGTCTCAGCAAACGAAAAAGATTGGAGGTTGATTTAAGCAATCAATTTAAAATAAAGTTCAATAAAATTAATTTGTTTAGGTCCGGTAGGAAATCTTATATAAGCTGCTCCGAAAGATAAAGGTAGAGAAGCATACCATAGAGACTGATTGTTGATGATTATTTTGTGTTCAGGGAAAAATGGTCCCTGATGATTATCTCGATATTTCACTGTCTTCGAATAAATGTCATTGCGAGAACACTTTAAATAGAACAACGATCGCAAATAAACAGTAAAATTTTGGTTCAGTAATATAAAGCGTACATCCGAATTCCTTGGGGGTACGGACACTTCTACCTGACTTACCCCACCTACCTTACTTACCTATAAATTTCCACAGTCCACAGTAAAACTGTGGGTTCAGTAATATAAAGCACCCGCAATCTTTAAATCTAAACGATAACTAAATGTTGTTGATAATTTCCTGCGCCCTATCTATTTCCAACTGCATTCTGATATCGAGTCGTTTCCATTGATCTTTTTAACTAACCGTTGAACTCGTTCTTGATCCGAACACCGTGCTATGAGTACATTATTTTTAAGTGATCTTTCATGATCTGTGGTGCGATTCACTAACTTTTAACACTTTTAACAGGTTTTACCATTACCCACACATTTTGAGGTTTGCACTAACCACTATATGATTCACTAACTTATTTTTAGCCACGGTAAACAGTTTTATTTTTCTCTACATTCAAATTAAAGTTATATGGCAACCTGGTCCAATTACATGTCAAAATAAGAGAAAAGCACAAAGAAGAATAAAGAAAAAACAAATCGAAAAGCATTATTTTGGAAGTTTTAAAAAGCAAGGTAAGTAAAATATTACAAATAATTATTTTATTTTAACTATTTTATTTTAACTATTTTTATTGATAGAATGAACACTGTTACTGCCACCAAAAGAAGCCGGGCGTCTGATGAGCAGTTAAGTCAAATGGTTGACTTCATGATGAAGCATCCGGAACTTGCTGCTGGCAAGGTAAAGAAGCTCCACGGAAAATTGGAGTTCGATAAGATGTGGAGTGAATTGGCCGAATCTCTAAATTGTCTTGGTGGTGCACATAAAGCAGTCAGCCAGTGGCAGACGGTAAGTAAATATTATTGAGTAAATACATACTTATGTTAATGGAATATAAAATTATTCATAGGTTTGGAAGGAATTAAAAAGCCGAACTAGCACCAAAATGCGAGACCGGAAAAGACAACAAGCGCTTACCGGAAACAAGCCGCTTGCTCAAGAGCCTTTAAGCGACGGAGAAACGTGTAGTTGCAATTATTGGCAATGACTACATTGAGGGGAAAACTTCAGTTTCTGAAAATATTCCAATGGAAGAGGTAAGTTGTAGTAAAGTTAATATGTGCGGTTAGCTACAGCAAATTTCTCGCTTCATTAGGATCTACAAATTCTTCTTGAAGACGGCCAGGAATATGTGGTGCCATCCCCAACAAATACTGAAGTACCAGTGGACTTGCAATGTGAAACACCAAGTACTTCAAAGAAGACACCTCAAAGACGGCTGAAAAAAAAGCGAGCCGAGGACGACGTGGAAACGAAAAGGCAGTTTTTGGATATCGCAAATAAACAGGCTGATGCTTTGAAGGTAATTTATGTATTATAAAGATGTTAATTACTAAGAATACATCTTTATTAGTTCTCCACTTTTTTTAAATAGATTCTAGCCGAATGCAGCGCCTCTACTTTTGAAAGTAACAGAATTATGGCAGAGTCGTTAAAATCGATGGGGGATGGCCTAAAAGAAATTGCCGCAGCGGTTAATAATTTAGCCAATGTTATTAGTAAAATGTAAGTAAACCTATTTATTTTCTTTCATTTTAATATCATAATGAAATGGCTTTAAAAATGGGTCTTGTTCATTATAATTTATTAGAAATTAAATAACCATAATTGATTTTTTGTTTCAGACTTAAAGAATAAATGATTTTCAAGAACTTTTATGTATATAATGTTATTTAATTGCTTTTTTTCTTTTTGTTTATCCATTGATTCTATTTTATTTTGAGTTTATCTATTTAAGACATGAATTGTTTCTATTTATTTATGATTTGCATGTAATGTTTTTAATATTTAAAATAATTTGCTTTTCATTTTTTTAATTTTTTCATTATTGGTTGGTTTTTGTATATATGTATGTATATATTTATCTTATTTACTTGTAAATACTTATTTTTATTGTTAATGCACTCTTATTTTATTGTTTTTAAATGAATTGTTTCCTTTTATTTTTGTTACCAAATAAATATTTATTTCTTTGAATGGCGTTTAATTTATATTTTTTATTAAAATTTATTTATCAACAGTACCCCATATGACTGTGCTAATACTTCCTTTTATTTACAAATAATGTAATGAAAGAAGTCCTTGTTTCTTATAGAGTGTTTTGGGAATTATGTATGTGTATATTAAAAAATGTACAATTGTAATAAATAAATGCATAATTTTACTTAAAAATTTATAAAAAAAATTGTTTTATTTAATAAAATATGCACATGTTTTCGATATTTCTACAAACGACATTAATTTATATATTTGGCCTGCAAATTGTTTTACATAAGCAAAAATGAGTTCCTAGAAAAAGGGAGGAGGTGTTACTTTTTGCTAAAAACTATTGCCTATGTAAAAAAATTTGTAATTAGGCGGTCTTGAACTCGTTTTGCTAGCGAAGATGGTAGATCTTGATTTACATACTCGATATTTGTATGAGTCTCTGGGATCTCAAACACTGTTTCGTAAATTTGGTTATACAAGTCCATATTATGTAGCGTTGCGCAGGCGTTAACAACTTTTCCGGCAAATCCAGGATCATACAGAAGAATTCTTTGTTTTGATAAGCATCGCCAAGTTCCTTTTAGGACGCCAAACAGCCATTCAACTGGATTACGAGCTTTGCACAAGGCCTCATTGTACCGAAATTTAGAACTTCCTTCTAATTGGTTTGGTAGTGGGGTCATTAACCATTGCTCCAATGGGTATCCAGAATCTCCTGTAGATTTTTATGTGTTTTTAATAGATTATTTTTTTTTTTTATATAAATATCCAAATTATATATACCAATTAAAAACATGTTTTGGCTTCTATTTTCAAAACTTCGCTGCATGACTCTTCGAATTGCAGAGGAGCTTGATATGTAAGAGTCATGCCGCGCTCCTGGGTATTTGGCATTCACGTTTAAAACTTTCAGATAAGGATCACATATCTGCAAGTATATACATAAATAAAAATCTATTGCTGTTTTTTTTTTTTTTCAAAGCTTTACTTACCATTTGGACATTACTTGAGTGGTAGCCATGGTGATTAACGTAAGCTTCTTCATGGTTTTTTGGAGCTAGTATTGCTATATGTGAGCAATCTATTGCACCGATTGTACCCGCAACAAACGGTGAAGAAGCTGAAGCAAAAATTGCTTTTGCAGTTTGACATTCTTCCTGGGTCATTGGGAACTTTACATTTGCACAAAATAATGAGCTGTTAATTGCATCAGTTACTCGATGTATGCAACGACTTACTGAAGACTGGCTCATGGATAAGCCCCATTGCTCTCCTACAGGCCGTTGGTAACATCCAGTTGCATAGAAACGTAAAGTCACTAGCACCTGCAAAAAATAACTTTTTTAATTTTCTAAATACATGTATGTACTATATATATATACCTGTTTTTCTGCCGATATTGCAGTGATTCTAGAACCTTTTAGTAGACCGTCAAGTTCGTCTATAATTTCCTCAACCAATTCGGGATTTAAGCGATATAGTTTGTTAAATTCTGTTCCTGCCAACCCAAAAGGATTATTTAAGTCACGAAGATCACGCCGGTTGACTGAAGGGGCACTATCAGCTGGCTCATTATCAGATAAATTGTATGCTAAATACTCAAACGCCATTATAGGCACAATTTTCTAAAAACATTTTAAACCTCAAAAAAAATGTTGGCGTTTATAAACCACAATTTATTTGGTTAAAAATAACAGCTGATTGAAACAACTGACTTTAAACGACAACAGAAATCGTTAAAGTGTTAGTGAATAGTAGAATGGTTAATTTTGTGGTTAATATTTTTAAAAGACACATTTGTCGTTAAAAAAGCTTAGTGAATCGCAACACTGAAGGGTACAGAGAGGTTGACATGCTTGACCATCACGGGTGCTTTGTAGCCGCAGGCTGGCTTCGTGGTCATCTTGTCTCTACAGCCATGAGACATCCTTATGCAAAATATAGCTGCTAGAACTGCACTGAGGTTTAAGTTCTCAGATATGTTTAGGTCGTGTACGGAAGGGCATGCTTCAATAATACATAAAATCAGAATCGAATGACCTTGGTTTTTGATGTAACTACATGGTGCCAGACTGTTTTCTTACGAACATACAAAACTCACAGTAGCACACGGGAGAATGGGTTGCTGAAGCTGTCATAGGTGACGCTGATATATCGATCTTCACGGATGATTAAAAAATGGTATGTGGAACTGGATCTGGGGCCAATTCCGATAAACTGGCACTGAATGGGCCATATAGATTATCTAACAAGGTCAGCATGTTTTAAGCGAAGATTTTTGCAATTGAACAATGTTACGATTTTACGAACACAATATTTTTTTTCTCTCTGTACTATTAACGACTTGTTTTTTTTTTATTACATAACTTTTGTTACGTACTGTCATCTTTACATTGTATCATTACATATTTTTTTATAGCATGATAGAATTTTGTCTTATCCCGTTATTTATAGCAACAAGCGCAGAAGTCTGCAAGTGCTTCTAAAAGAACATTTTTAAAGATTAATTTAAATGAAATTTTAAATAAAAAGTGCAAAAGTACAGAAAAGAGAAAAAGAAAAGTGAAAAAGTACAAAATCAGAAGACTACAGGAGATAATTTAATTGTCGTACTGCATCAATTTTCATCACATCATCTGTCCTGGAGAAATTTATGGTCTACGCATTCCACCATAGCCCAAATATAACTGGACTCAACTTGGCCGTCCACAGAAGTTTCTGGAAGCACGTGGATTTCTAAATCAAGTGATATTATCTTTTCATATTATATTTATCAAGAATTCTAATAAGTTTTCTCCGTTTTGTTTTTAAAGAATCTCCTACATTCTAAATAGGGTTAGTAATCCCGCATTATTTTTTCTGCCCCGGGATTTCGGGATTGAATTGGCTTACTCCCGGGATCCCGGGATTTTTAAAACACTGTTTTTAAGAGATATTAATATGTTATTCTAATAAAATGAATAACATAACACATTAAAAAATAGATTTATAAGAAAAAATTGATTAATTTATAGGAAAATTCACAGCTTTTTATTAAAAAAAAATTATTAAGAATTCATTGTTTTTAAGGATACAATATTTTTAGAAAATTACTTTTTAATATTGTTAAAATGGGTTTTGAGGAAGCACAGCGCATCCAAAGATTTATCGTCCAAACGACTTCTTATTTTGCTTGCAAAAAATCCGGCTGCTGAAAAAGCACGTTCAGACTCTACACTGGTTGGCTTAATAGTCATTAAAAATTCGTGTGCTCTTTGCAAGAAGTCACCACGTGTTCCTCCACTTTCAAATAAAGGCATTTCTTTTTGAATTTTTGTGGACAGCGTTTCACATCGAATTGCTGTACGCGGTAAATGACCTTTTTCTATAGCATTATTTAGCTCGTCTGTAATACTCAACGGATGTTCAGATGAAGGCTTAAAGGAATCTGAAACAATTTCGAGTGGTGATTCATTTAAAAAAAGTTGTTCCTTCGGACTCACGAGCTTTAAGTGATGTTGCTGGATTTGAAGCATCGAACCTTTCTAGTAAATGAACTATTATTTTGCGGCATTTTACAGAAGAATCCGTTCGCCTTTGTTGCATGCGAAGTGTTAAAGCTGAATGCAGTTTTTGACTTATACAATTGTTAGCATCTTTCAGTTTTTTTAACATAAATGCTATGGCAACATCGGCAGTAAATAGATTAGCATCTCGACGGCAAAGGGCGTCGACCGTTGCTTTTACTGGGACTAGAGCACTAATGATTGCTGATATAATTTTTATATCATCATTTAATAAAGCAAAAGGTTCACTCTCTGGAGAACTTATGTCTATTAATGCTTTTTGTATACAATTTCTTAATAAATAGACGCGTTCCAGCATTAACAGAAGACTGTTCCACCTAGTCTTGCAGTCTTTTATTAGAGTTAGTTGCTTTCCAAATTCAGCCGCAACATACTTCTGCAAGACATCGTTTTTTGTTGGCGAGCGTTTGAACATTAATATCAATTTTCGCATCTTCTGGATCACTGGACCGCAATTAACCTCAGTAACATCACATTGGTTTTCCCCGCTGCTATGAACCGAATCCAGATCACTCAATTCTTCGTTGTCAGAAAAATCCTCATCGTAGTTGCTGTCTGAAAAATCGCAGCCTACTTCTAATACTTCATCTTTATTGAATTGCTGACAGGTGTCTGTTTCTAAATCTTGCTTTTGATATAGAACTTCAATTACCGCTAGTTGTAGTACAGGTAGTAATCTGCCAACTTTTTTCATTACATTTGCACCATCAGTCATAATACCGACTATGTCTTTTTGTAAATTAAGTCCATATACCATAAGCTTTTGTTCTAATAGCTCAATACATTTTTCTGCCGGCATTGATCCTTTTATTCGAACTAAGCCTAAACTCCAGAATTGATATCTTTGTGTATGTAAATTGATGTTTAGGTATCGACGATTACGTACTGATGTCCATTCATCAAAAGATAAGGAAAATCTTTGTCCCACGCCGAATTAGGGGTTCTTTTTTTGAGCTATTTCAGCGATTAAAGATTTGTTTACGGTGTCACTATAATCCACTACAATTTTACTCACTGTGTTGACAGTTGTAGGAAGACTTTTGAATCCCATTGCTATGAGACCTGCACGTAAATCATTAGAGCGGCATATAACGTTAAATGAAATCCCATCAAGGGCTGTTAATCGTGCAAGTGTAGCAGGAAGTGATTTTTCTTCTAACTCCAACGAAGGAAAATACTTAGTTATCGGTGTCGATTTTTTTGCTAGTGGTTGACATAGTATTGATGTTTCTGCTGAGTTGCTAGCTTTTAAGAGATTAATTTTATGGACCGAAAGTAGGTGTGTATGAAGACCTTTCGTTGAGCCACCTCCAATTTTTAAAATCTTTTTGCAGTCGCTTGCGCTTACACATCGCTGTCTGCCCTTTTCTTCTCGTAGGAAATATTTCCAAACAGTAGAATTACTTTTCTTTTCATAGTCCACATAAGAAGTCATTTTTTTTATTTTTTATTCTAAAATGTATACTTTGAAATAAACAAAAAACCAAAAAAAAGACTGACACGTGCACTACTGGTGTTAATTGATAGCAATAAACTATGAACAACATTCATTCTTGGTAAATCCCCTTTTTGTTTTAGATTTGTTCAAACTAAATAAAAACAACTGTAAAAGTTAAAGTATTTACAACCTTAAAGAAAAAAAATCGCAAATTCGAACTTTTGTTTTTAAATTTGGTGCGTTTAATGTATTGAAACAATTTTTTATAATTTTTTAAGGTATTCTTCAGAAAACTAAAAAATTTATTTATGCTTAACAGATAAAACCCCGGGATTAATTACTCAATCCCGGGATATCGGGATTGGTAAAAGTTGCGGGATCCCGGGATTTCGGGATCCCGGGATTCCCAACACTAATTCTAAATTTTATTTAAATTTAAAATTTATTTAAATCTTTAATTATTTTAAAGAATTTTAAGCCTAATTAAACTGTGTTTAAAATCATTATCAATTGTCTCGAACTTGACCTAAAACTAAAATGTTCAATTTATATCTATACCTAGTTCAACTATAACCTATTTAAAATTAAAACTTAAAAATGATTGATTTAAAATTATTGCTTTATAAGTTTATTTTTGTATAATTATTTTTTATTTATATTCAAAAATAATTTTACCTGTAAACTTAAAAATTATAACCTAAAATATTAATTAAATATGTATTAACAAATATCTATATAATGAATTATTTTTAGTTTTAAACTTTTTGAATTTTCTAAACTATTTTGATAATTGTTTGCATTAAATAAAAATTTTTATTAGTTTAATTTTTTTTATTAACATTTTTCTTTAAGTGTATTTTTTTAAGTATATTTTGCTAAATCTTTTCATTTGTAAGATATATGAATGATCTTTACTAGTCATTCCTGAAACAGAATTTAGATAACAACAACAACACACATTGACTGCTAGGCCCATCATCTCAATTGCTGTGGGTAAACATAATCTGTAAGTGATGATTACAAAAAAATGCATTCATATTTCTCTCCTTAAATTTTATTATTTCGTTAAGTAATATTATGTAGTCGGTCCGATTCAGTTTTGTTCCTCTGTCCGAATTTATTGTTTTCTTATGTTCTCTATTTCGTAATGCATTTTGAATTAATAACTTTAGTTTGCTCTTTACACTTGCCAAGTAAGGAACTTATATAATTAATCACCTTTATTCTGGTTGTCGTCGTCGACGTCGTCTTGAGTCGACAGTTTAAAATTGGTATTCTGTTTGTCGTTATTGACAGCTATAGATGAGTGTCGGACACACATTTGGTATTCTGTGAGTCAATACGCCGTCGATATTGTGTTGTGTCGACTCTGATTTTATCGACATCATTTTTGGTAACGACGACGACGGCGACGACGACGACGACAACCAGAATAAGGGTGAATGTTAATTTCTTTAGTTTCTATTTTATTATAATAAAATTGTTAGTATATATGCAATGAATATGAAACTTTAAATTATTTAATGGGGGAGGATATCTTAAGCCAGGATAGGCGGTCTTTGTATTTTCCTTTATGGGACAGATCTAAAACTATGGGTATTCTATCTGTCATTGGTGTTTAGATGATAAGGGTGACATGTAGAGTGTGTTATATGTTAATGCGTCAAATCGGGTTGAGAACCAACGAGACTTAGTCTATAGCTAGCGGGTAAACATTCATGTCTATTAACTTTTGTATTTGAAATTTATACATATGGTATATCGGCCTACATAGGTCAAATATTAAATATGTATATAACGCTTTACGTTTAGGTGGTCCAACGGTTAATAAATAAGGCCGCATTACATATGTGACGTGGCGACGCTTAACAACAAGCTGAGCATATAATTCCAACTGAGCACCTAGCTCCTCCAAACAGCAATCAAAGCGCTGGGTTCCCATCTCGTTTTTAATTTAAATGGCGTCAGAAGTTGCATAGACTCTCTACACCTTATACGTCCACACAACACCCGCCTGTAAGGGATTCTGTGCCACTGTGGTATAGAAGAAAATGAAAAGGCAGACGAACTGACATGGAAGTGATAGGAGATGTCTGATGATGAGACGAACATCAGCTGCATAATTACTTTGTATAAATCTATAATCAGGAACCCATATAAGTTTGTCACAAAATTGCAGTGGAGGCTTTAAAGTTCAACCGAAAGATATCTATCAGAGAATATAGAAATGCTTTTAACTGAAGATCCCTTGCTTAGGATCAGTTCTGCAGCGTGATTAATGAACATTTCTATAGATCGAGTGCTTCGTAGAAAATTCCACAGAATTATTATTTACTTTCTTAATTGGTCATTACAACTCTCTAATCAGGATTAACACCCATGTGTTAATTATATATGTGAGTAACGGGACCTATTTTTTAAAGTCGACTACGAACGATAGATTTTTGAGAGACTTTTCATGGCAATTTTATTTAGTCTGTGATTTTTTTGTCAGAAGTTATCTCAGAGACAATCGTCAAAGGATATATATTCTTTCATATTTCAATTTGTTCGAGATGTCTAAGCTAAGGTTTGAACCACGGGCTCTCGACTAATAATCCAGATGTTTTTTTTTTCTTCTTTCAGAAATTTTAGCAATATCATACTGAAATACAAACTTAGTTGCACCTCCCTTATTAGCATGCTTTTTTAACCATACCGTCCAACATTAAGGCAAACAAGCGTTTCCTTAATACTGTTTTACCGTTCGCTTTAATGTTGACAATAATTAATGGGATTAAGGTTAAAAATTTCACAAACAATTAGTGTTGTTAGGATAAGAAGCAAACAAGCAACGTTTTTAGTGTTGCAGCTGGTGTGTGTGGACTGGAAATGGCGATGGTATTATCACTAAACCAGCTGTTGGTTTTCTTAGTGTAGCCAAAGCCTTAACCATTAGAGCAGATGCACGAGTGTACAGTAGCGAGAAAAAAAACTCGATGCCATATTATGTTCAACACCGTGTATTGTCTTATTTACAGAATGTTGTTTATTTACAGAACTGTTGTGAATATCTTTTTTTGAGGGCCGACGAATGTAATTTAACCTCTCAGAGTCATATAAGTTAAACTTTGATTCGTTGCTACAGAAAACTTTGGCCCACTGCCCTTTTGACCAATACAGATACCGTCTAGCAAAGTCAAGCCGTTTTTTCTTATTATCTTGGCTGGTCATCTAGCTAATAAATTTGCCTCTCTTATTCGATTTCTAGCTGTGTGGACGCCAATACATACATACTCGTACATAATTGGCCATTACAACCCTTCAGTCAGGATTACGGCCTAGCTTCTCACACCACTCATGTTGTGTGTGTTAATTTTATACGTGAGTGGCGGGACCTACAGTTTAACGTCGACTCCGAACAACAGATTTTTGAGAAACTTTTTCATGGCAGGTTTATTTACTTTCAGAGTTTTTGCCAGAAATCTGCTGAGAGGAAATCGCCGAAGAAATATTTTTTTTTCATATTTCGTTTTGATGCCTGACCTGGGGTACGAACCCGGGCTTTTACGTCTAATAAGCCAATACACTACCTACTAGACCACGGCGACTTTTGTGGACGCCAATAGAAACTCCTAATTGGTAGTTTGCATAATTAGTAACATCTAATTCCGCTTTCCGAGGGTCAACTTATCCTATTTTTACATTTGACGGTCTTGGCGGGCAGTAGATTTACGAGGTCGACCACTTCCTGGCTTTATTTACACGTTATTTGTTTGAAGATATCGCGATGAAATCCGACAAAACCGTTGATTTGTTGATATTAAATTGATGAGCAACTTCATTCATTGATTTGCCTTCTTCCAAAGCCCTTATATTTTATATTTTAAAATTCACAATTTGCAAATTTTTCATTAAACTTTTATTTTAATTACTCTAGTTGACCTACTTTTACCTTTAACACATTTCGTTGCATTTTTTTTCTCGCTAAATTTGTTCACTTTTTTATAAATCTAAAAAAATTAAGTAGAAAGAAAAGCAGACAACGCTTACTGATTGTTTTTAATAAAATTTAAAAATCAACGAATAAAAAAACAAAAGTGGAGTGGAATTGAATACCGTTATAAGTTTCGATTGAATAGCATATGACATAGCGTTGCATTTTCTTTTCTCGCTACTGTATATTCAAGTAATAACTAAATGGTACTCAAAATAGTATATAATCTAATCATACCGTAAAAAGTTTAAAAGCAGGCATTTTACATCAGAGACAATTGCAATAGAGACATTTAAATACAATAAAATATAATTTCAACGTTCGTTACTTTTTATAAATAAATTCATTATAAACCGGTAAGCTGCCACATATTTTATTTACTCAGAGATTTTGTCAAAAATCTGCTGAGTGAAACTCGCCGAAAAAATATGTTTTCATATTTCGTTTTATTGGAGATGCCTGACATGAGGTATGAAGCGTGGCCTCACGTCTAATAAACCAACAAACTACCTACTAGACTATAGCGAATTTTAAGTGTGGTAGATAACATTATTCAAATGTCCGCCACAACTTCTCTGGTTGAAACGATTCCGAATTGCATAATTTTCCATAACTCTGACACATAAATCAAGCCGAGTTTGACTCATAACACGGTTTAAGTTGGCTTTCGGAACTATTGTGGCTTGCAGCTTATTCGCATACAGCTGCGACTTAAAAAACCCCACAAGAAAAATTGTTCACATTGCCTCTACTAGAGACGACCGTGAATATATGTATACTGTAGCATGAGCTGTATGTCACGCAGCGGCGTCCTATTTTGAAATCAGGTATTGTTGGGGTCCTGATCGTTTAATTCAGGTTTTCCGTTGACAGTAATTACCTGGCCAGTTCTGTTGTTCTCAAAGAAATAAATAAACAATGGCGCTGAAAGCACAAAATTTACACCAAATAGTGACCTTTTCGGAATGCATTGGACGCTTTTTAACGTATGTGGATTTGGGGTCGTGTCGAATTCGGAAATTTTCTTTGTTCAAGTAATCATTTATCAAGAAATAAGCCTTATCACTGAAGGTGATTTTTTAATTGGAAATTAATGTTAGTTGTCCTAGCGGTTTTTTATTTTTAAACCAACACTCAGGAAATTACTCGTACTCATTGTGTAGGAATACAGGAAATCTAGTTTATAAGAAAAAGTAAAGAGGGAGTAGTGTGCGATAATTTTTTTAGACGGTGTTTCAGCAGGACTAACCATTTTAAATTTAGTGGCAGTTTTTTGTGCAAGTGACAACTCTGAAATTTGACAGCTATGGTTCATGTTTATACCGAGTATTAAAAATAGAGAGCAACGTGTTTTGACTATGAAAACTTATTGCAAAAATATAAAGAGTGAAGCTGAGATCGCTGGCACACCTAATACACCAACAATTCGTGGAAAAAAATTAAAAAAAAAATTGGTTTCGTTGTGGACAGTTGCTGACCAACTTATTCGTTAGTTTGGTAGAATTCGGTCAGTATAGGGACTGCACTTACCAGTGGTGTCACAATGGACCGCTATAAATGCTCAAGTGAGCTTTAGTAATCAAAGCTACCACTTCGACCTAACCTTTTAACACTTAGACTCCTGTGCGTCACTGTACCGGACGGTTTCTTGAAGGCTGTTGCTGCTATGTATAAACGAGGGTGTTCCTTAAAAAGCTTGAAAACATTAATTTGACATTATTCTCAACAACTTCAAATTTCACGAAGCCCTAAGCAGTGGATTTTGCATTCATGCGTAAAAAATTTACTTTATTCAGATGCTCAAAAAAGCTGACCATAGATAGCTTCGGCAATACCTTTAATGGGTATTGGAGCAAAGTAATGTTGATGCCAAATTTTTTCCTTGGCTTAGTGAATACAAAAAATTGTGGGACTTTGAAAATCGTCATGCAATCAATGCGCAACAAATACACCCACAATGAAAAACTGCAGCAGTAATGATTTCCAGATCAAACTATCTCCGGAAATTTTAACGTCAATCAGCCACCAAGCTTATGCCATTCAACAGACTACTTTTTTATTGCTTATGCGTATAAACCAGAAAGGAGTCATGAGTTCAAACACGAATTGAAATGTATCACTGATTGAATACTGGCACATATCTTTAACAAGTCATGTAAAATTTCACGGGAAGAGTAATCGGCGTAAATCGCAATAAACGCCATTATTGAGCTCAATATTTCATATAAAGTTTCAATTAATTAATGCGCAATAAATACGCAAATTGTTATAATATTGAGTAAAACTTAAAATGCAGCACTGTCATAAGTGTGTTTAGTGTGAGCATATTACAATTAACCGAACACTTTCTGTTGATATTTGACAACTCAAATGTCAACAACGACAAACAAACACTAATAAACTAACAAACAACAATAATTTTCGCGACCAAAATAAAAACAATGTTGTCGTTTACCAGCTGTCAAATGAATATTAAGTAAGCTGAATTGCGTATATTATTATGCCTAAACACTTAGAATCTTGTACTCAATTAACCGAATATTGACTCAATAAAAGAACATATCTGAACATAGTATAATAGCTTTCCATAAATGGCTTCCGTTGTGGCCATTTGACGGATATTTTGTTGCATACTTAATCGACACATGTCTTTTTTGCTTGCCAGCCATTAAACAATTTTGCAATGATCTCAAAAGACGTGTACGTGTTTTTATTTTAAAGTAAAAAGTGTATTCTTACTAAGACACCCTTTATGAAAATATTTTTCAGTTCGCATCTTTTGTTTTCTAAAACAAACGCATATTTTAAAAGTATATCACATACGAATAAAACCTCAGCTGTCAAAAAGCGTAAAACATTCTTTCAAATACGTATTCAGTGGGCCCCATGTGGTGGCACATGCCACCAGATAAGCATTTTGCATTTTCTATGCCTCCTAAATCCATATCAGCGAGAATATATGACATTTCGTTTATAATTTATGACACCGGTACAGAAGGCCTATTGAATAGATGGCCTACTGGGCTTTGTTTCAAACTATCGCATAAGCAGAGAACAAGAAAATTGTTAAGCACGTGGTATAATACGTTATTGCGGTACTTTCTAAATTGGCCCTGTAGCGGTAGGTACCTTTTGAATTAGTGTTTGGCTTTTATGAATGAAATGTGCTTGCATATGAATACCGCATACATAAATACATACAAAAAATTAATGCATAAACATGCATAATAGCCTGTTATATGTGGCACGAAAACTTTCAGTGAATGCGCTCAGTTTGTTGAGTTATAGATGCATACATATGTTATGTAACATATCCGAGTAGAATATAAGGTTTTGCTACTTCTTTACTCTTTAAAACATTTTTGTTTTTTCTTACACGCCATAGAATTGAAAGTGACATGACTATGTGAACGTGCTTGTGTTACTGTTTAAATCCCTTTTTAACAACAACAATAACTAGAAATAATATTTCATGTTCACGGCATAACGAGATAACAGATAGTAAGTTTGTCAGCTGCATACTCTTTTAAAAGAGGGACTATTTTGTGGTATTCGGATGAGTCAAGAACGAATTTTGTCACAGGAGCAGGAGATTTTGTTCCCAGAATGAAATATTCCGTATGCAAGGGAAAATGCATAGATATCTTACTATTCATCTTGGATAGAAGGCAAAAAATCAAGAAATCCGGCCGCCATTCGAGCACTCAGCTCTTACATGCATACATATACAATTCGTCAGCATTACGACCTAGCTTCTCATACCACTTATGTTGTGTGTTATCTTTACACAGTTCAAAGACGACTCCAATGCCAGATTTTTCAGAACCTGGCAATTGTTTTTACACTCAGAGTTTTTTCTACCGAGAGGAAGTCGCCAAAGAATACTTTATTTCATGTTTCGTTTTGTTGGAGATGTTTGACCTGAGGTTTGAACCGTGGCCTCAAGTCTAAGAAGCCAACACACTACCTACTAAACTAAGTAGACTTCGGCTTTTATAACATGGAATTGAAGATAGAATGGGACTGCCTGGGAAATCTATATCACCTAGGCAGTGAAAATAATGCTACGATATGTGAATCATAGCGTGAACGTATGTATGTGTGGAAAGATATGCTCAACGAAAGGGAAGATAAAAAGAACATAAGGCTCTTCTCAAACCAAGTTGATTTGAAGCAATCAAAATTTTTGTTGACAATTTGCAATAAGAGGAGATCTGAGTCATTCATTGGACTATCCACGCATAACCTACGATTGGTAATCGGACTTTTTTAGGGTCTGTAGGATGAGAATGAATCATTGGAACATATGAATTGTATCCCAGAAATAAGCACCTGTGTGTGCATTAGATACTAGGCATATCGAAAGGCTTGGCGTTCTGGCAAATAATTTCTGTAGGAAATGTGGGTAAGAGGAGGCGGAAGAGATCGTCTTTCAACTCTTGTGTCAGTGTTGTCTTAATGAGGCAGAGGTTTCTGACCTCCTGACGTCTTTAACCGTTTAATATAAGCTTTGCTGGAAAGACAAGATTTATTTTGACTTGGGTTGGTTACCGCAAATTAATGTTTGATCCCAGTTTGCTTTTATTGTGTTATCACAATGAACTTAAATGCTGATCTATGCTTGCCAAACATAATCAAAAAAAAAAATTATTGAAAATAATAAAATAAACTGTGACTACTTGCGGTTCTGCGTTCTGTTGGTCGTCGATTTTTTCTTCTTGTCGTAAACTAAAAATTACAAAATTACAACCTAAAATATATAATAAAAAATCACAACAAATATGTAATAACAAATAGACAACCACTTGACAATAGCCAAACACTGTACCCAAAAAATTTTTTTTTTAAAAATTTTAATAAACTCAACAATTATAAACAGTTTCACTACAAAAACAAAATAGAAAACAAATTCATTCCAGAAACCTAATAATATAACAACAATTACTCCAACAACAAAAGAATATATAAACAATCATAAGAAAAACCAACAAAATGAAAAAAGAGTAAACAGTTGTATGGCAAAAACAAAATAAAAGAACAGAAACCAGTGAAACAAGAACATAAAAAATCATACTTAACAATCAAAATCATACGAACATAAAAAATCATACTTAAAAAATAAAATAAAATGCAGTGTATCTCAAATTGTTATGACGAATAGCAGTATTAATAGCGTTATATTTTTAATCATTCTGACCTTCTCTTCCATAGCCTTCAACGAATTGCTTGTGGTGAATTAATGAGAAATTCTTCGATGGCAAAGGTGTAACAAACAACAATTCTGCAACATACAAAAACACAATACACATTCTTTCTCTGCTAATGGTCCAATTTGTTTCCATCGGCTGAATATTTTCGTTTTATGCGAAACCCACTGTGTAACTTTCACAGAGGCCTTGCTTTGTGTACATTCGCAATGAAGTTGTATACTAGCGTCAGACATGTATAATGCCAAATATTTCACGGTTAAATGCAAAATCAGAGCACATCTTTGGCATTTCAAGTTTTTATATAGAAGTCCAAGTGGGGAAAGTCAGGCTTCCGTTTCTGGCTCTTTTCCGATTCCGTATATAATATCCTTAAATAGTGTCCGAACGGTCGGGCCGAAGTCGTTTTTGGTGTATCATATGTTAAATTCATTGCAGCGCACAGTCACCTACGCAATTAGTGAAAAAACCAACTCGGATATCGTGTGCGGAAAGGCAAAAAACCCATACAACACATACTAAATTATGGCGACGTTTTCATCCTTCACCTCCCGAAAATTATTAAGTAAAGATTTTTCCATCTCTTGGAAATTCACATCTTTTCACCGATTCGGCGTCTTTTTCGTTTTCAAGACTTCAGGCCTTATCACCAACACCAACTGAAAGTTCAATTATTATATACGAAAAGAAACTTGAGCCGAAATCATTAGACATTATAAGTGGAAACTTTTTTACATGCATACATAATTAGTCATTACAACCCTTCAGTAAAGATTACGACCTAACTTCTCACACCACTTATGTTGTGTGCATTAATTTCATACATGAGTGGCGAGACCTACAGTTTAAAATCGATTGCTAACGACAAATTTTTGAGAAACTTTTCATGGCAATTTTATTTACTCTCAGAGTTTTTCCCACAGGAAATTGCCGAAGAAATTTTTTTTCATATTTCAAATTGTTAGAGATATCTGACCTGGGATTTGAATCGTAGCCTTATGTCTAATAAGCCAAAACAATACCTACCAGACAACGGCGACTTCAAAACCTTTTTACTCCACTTAATTATTGACGCGATTGCAAAAGTGGTCGATAAGAATTTCATTCCTTCGAGAATAAAATTTCAATTAAATCTCTCAATAGCATGTGTAGACTTTCAGGCAGATCCAGAGAGGAACTGTGCAACAACTGTACTCAAACTGACGTGCTTCTCAGGCCTGCGTTATCTAAGCTGATGTTGTTGTAACAATACATTGTAACCGCAGGGATAATCGAAATCACACAAGACAATTGGTCATTACAACCTTTCAGTGAGGATAACGACAGAGCTTCTCACACCACATATGTTGTGTCTGAACAACAGATTTTTGAGAAACTTTTCATGGCAATTTTATTTACGTTCAGAGTTTATGCCAAGAGAAAGTACGAGAAATACTTTTTTCATATTTCGTTTTGTTCGAGATGGCAACGGATTGCGCACGACACTACGACGATTTCTAATCGAAAAAAGCGTTGATTTAATTCTACAATGCAAATGCTTAGCAAGCATGTAGCTGAATGAAGTTTACCCGCTCTGAAAATTTACAACCGCTGAACTGCACGCTGATTATCGTACTACACGACTCAACATCAACACAATGATTACGATACTGTTCTGTAATGTTATGCGGTTAGTAAAAATTGACTCAATGAAAATAAAAAAAAATTGATGTTTAATTTTAAATCAATTCTTTATTATTCGCACAATTCCGTGTGCCACCTTTCACGATTTGACTTAAACAACAACAATTTGCTTTAATTTTTATTATTCTTTCACACTCTTCCATGTACACAATAACAATTGTTCAATAGATCTTTATAAAAGAGATCTTCAAACCACAATTATTCTTTTCTCACGCAAAGTGTCTTTACACAAGACTGACTGAATTCTTTCTGAATTGCCGTTGCCTGCTCTGTCTTGCCTTTTATATCGCAGAGTAAGCAGTCTGATGAATGCACTTAAAGTAGAATGTCTCTGCCTTCGCGAAATCTCTATAAATGTAAACAAGTTGTTTATTGTTAATTGTGTATTTTGTTTACGTTGTCCTTGCGGTGTTGTTGGTGCATGTTTACTTATTTAACCAATTTTTTTTTTATATTGATGTTGTTGTTGCTTGTTTACTTCTTTATCCCCTTTTTTATACTTATGTTGTTGCTATATTTTTGTTTATTCGTTGATCATGTAAACAAGTCCATTATTTTAGTTTTTGGAGCTTTTGTTTATTATTTTAATAACACGAATTCCGTTTTATTTATTTTTTATTTATTATAATGAATGTTTTTCTAATGCAACAAGATCAATTATCTTATAAATTACAGCATTATAATCAGATAAGTTACATACCGTTTACCGTTTTAAAAAATTTTATGAATTTCTGTAATAACTACTTAACAAGTTTTTGAATCGCGCTGCGTTGCTAGTAAGTTGAATATTTGGCGGGAGATGGTTCCAGAGATAAATCGTATATAAAACTGGTGAAAAGAAGCACTCTTTCGGTATTTGAATGTTCGAATATTATTGTTCCTCGCAGACGATGTGAATACCAATTTGTCATAAAAAGAGTCAGGCTTTTTTGTAGTTATTATTTTATGCAAAAAAATAAGATTTTTAAGCTTCATGTAGTCATCGAGGTGCATGCCAAGGACATGTATTAAATACGGTGATATATGATCTTTTCAATCTTTTCAAACAAAAACATATCGAACAATATTATTAAACGCTATGTTGAGCTTTCGTTTCAAAGTCATATTGCATCCAGCAAAAATCTCAGAGGCATATAAAAGAGAAGGAATTAAATATGTTTTGGCAATCAATGGCAATGTTTTCGTAACAATACTATAAACGCAACCCAACAAACACAATAAGTTTGCAATTGCGGCCTAAGTTAAGACAGCGGCAGCAAAGCATAAGCAAATTAAATAAAAAATAAACATTTTCTTAATTCTTTTTCAATGGTGGCACTAAATCATTTTTTCGAGTTATATTTTATGTATTGCTGTCTTAAAACCTATATTTCATGCATGTTATTATGACATCGCAAATATTAGCATTAATTCTCTCATAACTCCAATAAAAAAAAATTGAAATTAGCCTTAAAGCAAAGTCGCGCTGCCTGCAAAATAATCACACATGTATTCTATTTTTGAAAGATGGCTGCATATGCTGCGTTGCGTTTATTCTTTTATAGCATAACGTTTTTTTAAATGGAAAACAGAAACAAAATTGAGTTATTTATTATATTATTAAAATATTATATAATAAATGAATAAAATAGCAAAATATAACATAACACAAAAGAATATAAACGAAATAAATCCCATAATTCTAAAAAACGAAGCAATCTTTTCTCAGTTTGCTAAATATGTTTCTCTTTCCACGCAGGCATTGTAGATGGACCAATAAGACCGGTCATAAGCAAACTCAATCTCTTCACAAGAGAACAGGATATTATCACTTATTCTATATTTTTAAAGTAAAGTTTGCTACTATGAATGGATAAACTTGAAAAAATTTGAAAAAAATTCGAATTTTCCAAGTTCACCTCACCAAAACTCATAGCATATTAAGTTGAATAATAGATATATGTACACATAAGGTCCATCTCTCCCCTTTCCAACAAGATTTAAATTTTGGAAATAAGGTAAGAAATGTTTGAGTAATCCAGAAATATAAACAAGCTATTTTTGAGTTCTACTCAACTAACTGAACAAAGTGGACTATGTAGTTAGTCGGGTGTATTTTCACTGTCGCACCGTGCAATCAAATACAATATATTTTGTATACACGTACAGGGAAGATTAACACAGCAGTTTTGCCGAAGTAGTAATAGGTACAGAAAGTTTTTAAATAACATTAGAACATATGATAAAGTTTTTGTTATATTATAAAAATAGCCGCTGCCTGCTTGGTGTACGTACAATTGTTTGAGTCAGTGTATGTAAGCATGTATATAATTTCAGTGCCTTAGATGTAATTGTTCCTTACAGCAAATTTTCAATATTGAAAAAATTTTACTCTCTGGCACTAAAAAAATACCTGTCATATAGTTTTGTAGGTAGTGCGTCTAGTAGTCTAGTAGGTAGTGTGTTGGCTTATTAAACGTAAGGCTCGAGTTCAAACCCCAGGTCAGACATCAAAACGAAAATATGAAAATATTTCTTCGGCGACTTACTCTCAGCAGATTTCTGGCAAAAACTCTGAGAGTAAATAAAATTGCCATGAAAATCTTCTCAAAAAATCTGTCGTTCGGAGTCGACTTTAAACTGTAGGTCCCGTGCCACTCATGTACAAAAATAACGCACATAACATAAGTGGTGTGAGAAGCTAGGTCATAATCCTGACTGAAGGGTTGTAATGACCAATTATGTATGTATGTATGCTTCACATTAAATATTCTTGAATTTTGTAAGTACCGGGCTCTTGCAATATATTTATGTACTAATGCATAAAGTGAAAAAGTTCATAGAAATATTTTTAAACAATCATTTGACAGCAATAATTTTCAATAATAATAATAATAATTTTTACTCTCAAAGTTTTTGCCAGAAATCTGCTAAGAGGAAGTCGCCGAGGAAATATTTTCATATTTTCGTTTTGATGTCTGACCTGGGATTCGAACTCGGGCCTTTCGTCTAATAAGCCAACACACTACCTACTAGACCACGGCGACTTCAAAAAATAAATAAATAACGTGACATTATATTCTATATTCTATATTCTCTTTAACTGTATAATAATGGTTATTCTTCATTACAGTGACAGTATATGGGTATCCTCTCTTTCGAAGTTGAATGTAAAAATAGAATAGAAAAATAATAATACTGTTACGAAAATGGAAATGGTGTTATTAAAATAATAAACAAAAGCTCCAAAAACAACACAATGGACTTGATCATGTATAAAATTATAATCAAACGCTCCAAAAACAAAATAATGGACTTGTTCACGTGATCATCGAGTAAGTAAAAATATAGTAAAAATATAACAAAAACAATGGACTTGTTAGCAAGATCGATGAATAAACAAAAATATAGCAACAACGTCAGTGTATAAAAAAATAGCGGATAGACAAATAAATAAGCAACAACAACTCTACCTGGACGAGCGTAAACAAGATACACAAACAACAATGATGAGAACAGCTTGTTTACAATTTTGGATATTTCTCGAAGACATTCTCCTTCAAATGCATTCATCAGACTGCTGACCCTTGTGATATAAAAGTCAAGACGGAGCAAGCAACGATGATTCAGTTAGAATTCAGTAAGTCGTGTGTGAAGACGACACGTGGGATTCAGTTAGAATTCAGTCAGTCGTGTGTGAAGGCGACACGTTGCGTTGCGAAGAATAATTGTGGTTTGAAGATCTCCGTATAGTGCTTACAAAAAGGTTGCAAGCAGAGAGAGAGAATAACGAACAATTGTTATTGCGTACGCGGAAGAGAATCATGGTTTGAAGTTCTAACGAACGAGTGTGTAAAATAATAATTAACGTAATTGTTGTTGGCTAATTCAAATCGTTAAAGGTGGAACACGGAATAGTCCGAACAATAAAGAATTGACTTAAAACTAAACACAAATTTATTTTTATTTTATTTGCAATCTACGAACTCATATTTTTAACGTTTTTAAAAGGGTAAAAACGTAACAATACTTTGGATTCTGTAAAAAGAATACAGTGATAAGACCTTAAAACAGAACGTATAAGGGAATGTATGCCAACTACCGTTACTGAAGCCGTCTGTCTAGTTTACACGATAAGGACGGAATTATTCGGATGTTCATGCTACCAAGGGGACGTTCGTCCTTTTACGTTCCTTTATGGTTGGGTAATCGTTCTCATTGCCATTCACATACTGGAAATGTACAAACGTTCTGTTATATTACCGAAAATCGTAAAATTTTTAGTTTCAAATGTCATTTAAATATTTGTTATATAAGGTTTTTCTGCAGCGCGTCTTATCTTTAAAATCGAATAAACTACAGTTTGTATGATCTGTCACTGAAATTTTTTATTTATTTAAAAGACCTATTGCTACGATTATATGTGAATATAACAAATATTCGTCATGACTTGTCTTGATGCAGAACATCCGAACTGAAAACTTTCCTTAACTTTGGGGCATTAACATATTCGCTGCCAAGGACGAGTATACTCGTCTTTGACAGGTTATCCCGCACTGCCAAGACGAGTATACTTGTCATATATATTATAACATTATCTACTGAGACACTGTAATCGGCAATAGTGAATTTCAATTTTCGCAATGTGTCTCGTTTTATTCCATTTTCTTTATTTTATCCATCTGCGTGATTTATTATTTGTTTTTCTACTAAAACGTACGCAAATACGAAAGAAGATATCGGGTCCTTCTGCTTTCTATTGCCAACGACGAGTATACTCGTCTTTACTTTTCTGCTTGTAAATGATTATGTACGATAATATATGTGCTCTTACCAAGAAATAACAGGGTTTTGGTAAACAATAACACTCCAAATATAAATGGCAATGGGAATGACTTCATATAATTTAGGCTTGGCAGCGAATGTGTTAATCAGGCTGAATTTGACTGCAGTTATGGGTTAAGTTGTCTCTGAGATTCGCTGTAGTTTATAACTTATTCGCTTACACATGCGACTTTAGAAAACATCATAAGAAAAAGTTTAACAGTGTCAAATCGCATAAGCTATTTTATATCATTTCCACGTGAAATTACCACGCTCTCATATCGTTCATGCAGAATATCCAATTTGACATGAGCTGTGTGACACGTAGCACCATTCTGTTGAAACCACATCTCGTTGGTATCCAGATCGCACAATTCAAGGCAAAAGAAGTGCCGTTGACTGTGACAGTTCTCAAAGGAATATGAACCGATCCCGAAAGACGATAATTTTCTCTTTTCTTTTAAAACATCGTGTGTTTTTAAAACATCGATGTATGTCATCCAACACACAAAGTGGGTCATACCTCATTCTGCTGCGCTCTCTATGTAATGGACGGGGTCAAATAGGTAATGACACATTACTTATTTTCTTCTATGTAAGATTTTATTATATATAGGATCTGTGGCAGTATTTATTCACTGTCTATATTCAGTAAATTTTAAATATTTAAGAGCTGTTTACATGATTTCCGATTCGCAAAGTTTAGTGCTCTTTTCAATTCTGGTTTTAAGAATTTTGAAAAAAAATATCAGTTCGTTGGAAAAAACTTCCCTTTACTATTTTCTTTTGTGCTGCTAACTCTACATAATTTCTTTTGATCACATCAACTGACTAAAAAGACAAATCGAAAAAAAAATAGCGACAAATTCAATATCCATAATTACGACCAAAACATGTATAAATTGTTTTCACTTCAATCACAACCTGTGGGCACAACCAGCATCACCACTTAATTACTTACTTAACTGGTCATTACAACCTTTCACTCAGGATTACGACCTGGGTTCTCACACCACCCGTATTGTGTCTGTTATTTTTATCCATGAACGGCGGGACCTGCAACTTAAAATCGATTCCGAACGAAACTGATACTTTTCATTAACGTTTTATTTACTCTCAGTTTTTTCCAATACATTACCTACTTGACTACTGCGACTATTTTACAGACAACAAAAAAAGATGGTTCTTTTAATATTGTAACAAAAAAAAAGGGAAACGATGTAACATCGTTTAACATTAAAATGAAGTACAAAAGCTACAAAAACAAATACCATGCTACAACAACAAAGAATGCAATCAAAATACACAAACAACAATGAAACAGCGATAGATTCCTCGGGAAGGCGAAACCAAGAACATTCTACTTCAAGAATGTTCGTCAGACTGTTTACGTGGGCATATAAAAAGGCAAGACAAAGCAGGCAACGGGTAGTAAGAATTCAGTCAGCCTTGTGTGAAGTCGCGTTGCGTGTGAAGAGAACAGTCGTGGTTTGAAGATCTCCGTTGTAAAGATCTGCGTTGTTAGCGAACAAAGTCAATTATTGTTGTATTCATCAAGTTGTGAACAGTGACACATAACAATAAAGAATTTAATTGAAACTAAACACTAATTTATTTTTATTTTGTTTGCAATCATCGAACTCATATTTCAAACGTTTTTAAAAAGGTAATAACTTAACTAATAAATCTGATGATTAAAAAAAAAAATAAAGCAAATTTTATTTAAAACAAAGAAATTAAACACGAAGTATAATTTATTTTCGTTAATTTTACTCAAAGGACACTGTTTTCTGCTCCATTCAATTTTAATTAAAAACTTTTGTTTTTACATTTTGTTTCACCTCGGCTTTCCATTGCCATTAATTACTTAACAATTTTTAGAACTTTTGAGAAAACTAGAAATGAACAATTTCCCCCTCAGTTACTCTTTTCAAAGTTTGCTTTGTAAAACATTGAGTTGTGAAAAACTCATTGAGAACTCATTGATACTTCTTCCAACTTTAACTGAAGGTGGCAAGTCAAATTATTTTAATTCAATTGTATGCTTCACTTTATACAATGACTTTAGATTGAAGACAAAACTACTATACTTACAGAAATTGTAAATAAACATTTTAACTTAAGGAGAGTAGAATTGAATTTAAATACAAAAGCGTCAGAAAAAAAGAATAAAATTTTAATTAAATTTGAATAAGAGTTGTGCAATATTTTATGGTAAAGTATAGGAAAAGAAAATAATTTTTTAATTATAAGTCGCCTTATAGAGAGGCAATTATTATTGCTGATAAGGTAACAGCTGACTACAGGAAAGAATCCAAAATTACTCTGACACTGGACTGTGTGCAACAGAACAACCAAAACAGATTTAGTACACAAGTACAATTCTTAAACTTCCTACCCCTAGTATCAGTGGGGTAGCTCTAACTCTATTGAATAGAGCCACATACATTGGACAGCAAATAGTTAAACACACAAGTTGTATACATAATTGCAAGAAAGCAATAAGTCTGAACTGGAGTATTAATCTTTAAAATGTATATTAGCTAGTCGCCGTAGTCTAGTAAGTAGTGTGTTGGCTTATTAGACGTAAAGCCAGGGTTCGAGACATCAAACCAGACATCAAAACAAAATACAAAAAGTATTTCTTCGGCGATTTCCTCCCAGAAGATTTCTGGCAAAAACTTTGAGAGTAAATAAACTTGCCATGAAAAGTATGTCAAAAAAATATGTCGTTCGGAGTCGACTTTAAACTGTAGGTCCCGCCACTTATGTATAAAATTAACACACACAACATAAGTGGTGTGAGAAACTAGGTCAATAATCCTGACTGAAGGGTTGTAATGACCAATTATGTATGTATTAGCTATACAACTCTGTGAAGTCATCGTAGTCTAGTAGTTAATATGTTAGCTCATTCGGGTTCAAACCACAGCCCACAGGAAGCGGCGGATTCCTATTAGCAGATTTCTGGCAAAAACTTTAAGAGTAAATAAAAATTGTCATGAAAAAGTCACTCATGTATAAAATTAACACACACGATATAAGTGGTGTGAGAAACTAGGTCGTAATCCGGACTGACCAATTATGTATGTACAGTAGCGAAAAAAATGCTACTCGATGCCATATTATGTTCAACACCGTGTCTTGTCTTATTTACAGAATGTTATTTATTTACAGAATTGTTGTGAATATCTTTGTTTTTTGGGGGCCGACGAATGTAGTTTTACCCATCACAGCCAAATAAGTTAAACTTTGATTCGTCGCTCTACCAAACTTTGGCGTCTGCTCTATTGACCAATGCAGATACCGTCTAGCAAAGTCTAGCCGTTTTTTCTTATTAACCTTACTTATAAGTGGCTTCTTGGCTGATCTTCTAGCTAATAAATTTGCCTCTTTTAATCGGTTTCTGGCTGTGTGGACACCAATAGGAACCTCTAATTGTTCATTTGCATAATTAGTAACATCTACTGCCGTTTTCCGAGCGTCAGCTTTTACTAATTTTATCATGACGATCTTGTTTGGCAGCAGATTTACGAAGTCGACCAATTCCTAGCTTTCTTTCCACGTTATTTGTTTGACGATCTTGCGGGTCAATGGGTCAATTCGACCTCCGGGTACTGTACTTGTCACAGTTGACAAGTACATACATGTCCTCTTGCGGTGAAATCCGACAAAACCGTTGATTTGTTGATATTAAATTGACGAGCAACTTCATTCATTGATTTGCCTTCTTCCAAAGCCCTTATAATGGCAAATTTGCTATCTGCTCACAGCTGTTTCTATTTTCACAATTCAGAATTTGCAAGTTTTTCATTAAACTTTTATTTTAATTACTCTAGTTGATCTACTTTTACCTTTAACACATTGCGTTGCATTTTTTAGCTTTGCGTTGCTAAATTTGTTCACTTTTTTTATAAATCTAAAAAAATTAAGTAGAAAGAAAAGCAAACAACGCTTACTGATGCTTTTTAATAAAATTTAATACTCAACGAATAAAAAAAAAACAATAGTGGAGTGGAATTATATATAAGTTATAAGTTTCGACCCTCGATTGAATACCATATGACATAGCGTTGCATTTTTTTCTCGCTACTGTATGTATACAACTTTGATTTAAATGAACTCAATTCTATTGGGCCGCGATTTGGTAGTTGGCTTTAAACATCAAATTCGGTTAAAGCAGATTATGGGAACGGTGGCGATCATGAAAACCGGTGCTATTAGAGCTACATTATACAATGCATTGTTTACTATCTTTAACTGGTTACTCCCAAACAAGTGGATGTAAACTCGGCAATGAGACTGAGCACCGTAAGAGCATGGAAGTACGCAAAATCTGTTTAGGATACAATTATTCTGAAAGCTGGTACCCCGCCCGCCGCGTTCACCAAACTTGGTTCCTTCCAGCTACTATTTGTTTTCATCGAAGCGACACGTATTGACTGAGCAGAACTTCGATTCCTACGAGGGAGTCAAAAATAAGGTGACTAAAATTTATTGGTGAGGATTCCACAAATTGATTGAAAGATGAAAAAACATGGAGTAAATGTGTGATGTTTTATTTCCCCCAAAAAAACACTCATTTCATATTGATACACCTGGTGAATTTGCCTTATTAGATTACAAATTAATTCTGACGAGAAAAAAATCTTTTTTAACTTTGTTATTTAAAATAAAATTTTTAGAAATAATATTTTAAGACAATCTTTTACTCTTTAAATACAAAGAAGTAGTAAAACAATGTTACTTTAAACCACATTTAGCTGCCAAATATGCATGCCATTAAGATAAAACAACGACACACACTTCATCATTTTATGCTTTAAGCACTTTTAAGACCAAAATCTCTTTTTGAGATACTGTTTTTTACGAAATTTTTTTATTGCTTAAGCAAGGATAATAAAAATTTCTGAAAGTAAACTGTAAACATTGTCGTAATCGTTTATGGGAAATTTTTTATTGTTATTGCTGTTTAAACAATAAAATATTTCATGCGAGGCATCACTTAAAGTGGCCTAATCACATTTTAAATATGGGTCACAGCAATGATTTATTTATCGCACAGCCGGTGTGGCTACATGGAAAGACGTATTTGTTGTTTTTAGAATGGAGAGTAAAAAGAAACCGTGACGTAAAATATGATCAACGGTGCCTTTTTGTTCTTCTCATAGCCTGCAGAAATCAAAGATCATACCCCGTTAACACCTCCAAAAATCAACACATTTCTACTCAAGCTTAAGATTAGTTTCATCGTGAACATTCACGGTCAATTTTAGAAAAAGAACTCGGTGTGACAGTTTACAAAGTTCATTCGGTTCAAGAGTTGAAACCTCGTGACCATTAGCTATTTATATTAAATTTATTAAATTAAAAGGTAATGAATCATGGTCTGATGAGCTACAGTACACAAGTATGGGTCAATATAAAGTTTCCAAAATATGGCTCAGATGCTTGGATTCTACGTTGAAATTAAGGCCCCGATTATGGTTCACAACACATAAATGTTGTGTTGTAACAGAGACAACACAACATTTATTACTTTCTTGATTATGGTTTACAACACTTAGATGTTGTGTATGTTACAGAGTTGTGTTTCAATGTTAGTATACTTTTCCTTTAAAACACATCCCTGAGTGTATAAAACTGTCAATTAAAAACAAAAATTATTATGTTAAAAAAATTTAAGCGCGTAGTGAAGTTTAAAAAAACAATAAAAAATTAAAATAAACAGTAAAAAGTTATTTAACTTTTTTATATATATATATTATAAATAATGGATATTAGCGTCGAGTTATTCTTTGACGATGACGAGGGTACCAAGAAAACGCACATGGCACGCATTCGGAAAAGAATTCGGGACAGTTCCAACCCTTTGGAATTACCAGATACTGAGTACGTAAAATTATTCAATTCTAAAATTTAGCATTGTTTATAACATTTCTTTCAGTTTTGTAAAATTTTTTCGCATCAACAAAGATGGTTTTATGTTTTTGCTGCAACAACTAAGCGATTTCTTAAAGCCGTCAATCCGGTGTTCTGCCATTCCACCAATCCTTAAATTATGTTGCGCACTGAGATTTTTTGCTGATGGAAGTTATCAAAGGAGTAGCGGTAACGATTTTAATATTGGTGTGTCGCAACCCACTGTTTGCTGCATTTTAAAAGAAATTATAAAATTCTTTGAAAAAAAATTTGGATAATGGATAAATGGATAAACGCCAGGATGACAGAAGAGGAAAAAAATAAAAGTAAAACAACCTTTTATTTAAGAACACGTTTCCCAGGAATAATTGGTTGTATAGATGGAACGCACGTGCGAATTGTAGCACCCGCAAAGGACTTGCAGCATTTGTATTTGAACAGGAAGGGATACTACAGCTTGAATGTCATGATCGTAAGAATACCAATTTTTAACCTGATTTATTATATCGAATATGTAGGTGCTCGATATCTCGGATCAAACCATGACTCTTTTGTATGGAATATGAGTGAGCTGAAACAGCAGAATATGGAGGAGAATACTTGGATATTAGGTAGTAAATGCAATTGCCTTACATTAATTTTTATAAATACAGATATATGTACATATGTATGTATGTATGCATTTTATGTGTTAAGGTGACGCAGGATATCCACTGGAACCGTTTTTAATAACTCCTTTTCGAAATGCTGTGGAAGGATCACCAGAGCGCCATTTTAATACAGTCCATTGCAAAGCAAGAAACGTTATTGAAAGAACGATTGGTGTTCTAAAAAGCAGATTTCGATGTTTGCTTTCTGCAAGAGGTTTGCACTATACTCCTGAGACTGCCACTAAAATTACAAATATATGTTGTGCAATACACAACATAAGCAAACATTTTAAGACGGAACATATAGAAGAATTGCCTTTCCCTTTGAACACAGATGTAGAAGTTGGAGCAGCTATAGAGGAAACCATCCAAGAGTCTGTACGAGAACTAAGAAATAATTTAATGCTTGCAGTTTTAAACTAAATAAAATAAATAAAACAAAAAGCCTATTTAAAACACAAATTTTAACTTTTATTAAAAAATGAAAATTGGAAATAAAGGCTAGTTTTATTAGCGTTTATATTTTTAAATAAAAGTTGTTTTTGTTTGATTATATTTTTTTATTGTATGGCAATAAATTCATTTCAAAAATACTTAAAATTAAAATACATAAATATAGTAAAAATTTATATCACAGTAAAATTCATTTTGATCACATAGTTACTTAAAGCTAATATATGTGTTATACATAAATATTTCACATTTCTAGTTTTTTTTTTGGTTAAAAAAAGTTTGGCTTTTAATACTTCATTTTGCAATTCAGCCTTTTCTCGTTTTATTTCCAACATTTTTTTATTTATTTCATAATTTCTGTATGGGGTCTCCTCAAGGTGTTTTAATGTATGTAGTATCTCCTTTTGGTTCTTTTCTTGCCTTTTTAATATTTGTATGCGGTCGTCCTCCATCTTGTTTTTTTCTATTTTTTGGCTTTTCGGCAACTGCTGTTTGTTAATGCTAGTTGAAGGCCGTTCAAGATCGCATACCGATTCCACCTCGTCTGAATCATCTAGAATTTGCAATCCCATTGCAGATCCATTTGAATTTACCTGGGTTTGCATAGAAACCAACTCTACGGTGCTCTGCTCTAATGAGGTCAAGCTTAATTCCGTCGACGGACCACCACCAGTGGCTTGGTAGTTTTTTTATTGGTAGCCAATTTTCTTTTTAAATTGGCTTTATAATGAGTCCATACCTGTAACAAAATCAAAATTATCTTTATTATTTTTTTATTTTAAAGTTTATCTACGAACCCTTTGCCATTCTTTTGCAACTCTAATGGGTGGACCCAAGCCATTTAGCTCCAATGAAAATTTTTCCCACGTCTCCTTATGCTGTGTCTTATTTCCTCCAAATGGTAACTTACCACGGCCAATTTCGGGATTTGCTGCCATTAACTCGACCAGCTTTTCCATTTGCTTTTTGTTGGTTATTTTTCTATAAAATATTTCCAATTATTCATAATTTTTAAAATTTCCAAGAAAAATTATATGCACTGCTATATATACTTACAAATTTTTCTCCATATTCTTTTTTTTTTGTAAGTTTTTGACAGTACCGACAACACTTAAAAACAACTGTTGTAAATCATAATCGGGGTATGTCAACATACACAACATAAAGTACAACACTGGCGGTAAGTGTTGTGAATCATAATCGCAATTTTATAAATACAACACTAAATTTACAACTGTTGTAAACCATAATCGGGGTCTAAAAAAATATTAAATTGGCCGCCCTTAATTTGCATTATCTTTTTATTTTTTTTTTTGTTTCGAACGTCCCCGGCATCACACTAACCCAAAATCACCCGACCGAGGAGGGCTCGTCCCCATCACTCAGGGACACGTACACACCACAGTCCGGACTGTAGCGGGTAAGGGAAAAGTAATGGCAACGAGAACATAAAACAGCTACAGAACTCAATCACAAGCTGAATAAAGTAACAATAAACCGGAACTACATAAGACAAGAACGAAAATACATTTATATATAATAATTTACAAATTAATGCCAGCATATAAGATCCGTTTTATATTACAAACACTACAATTAAAACCAATAAAATCATAATATAAGTTAAAATCACTACATAATCTACGAAAAGGAAAATTACATCCATAGTTCGTTCTATAAAAATCTAAAGAAAGAGGACGATAGTGCCGTGAAAATCTTGCTGGAATACCGAAATTCAGGTTACAAAGCAAAAACTCAGAATCGATATCAACTTTAATCAGATTAAAAACAAAACAAACCCCTAAAACAGCCCTTCTACGTTCTAAAGTTGGAAGTTTTATCAAACCTAATCTAGTTTCATACGACGGAAACCCATTGGCACAATCCCATCCTAAGCCGCGTAAACAGAATAATAAAAACTGCTTCTGCACAGACTCTATTGAATCACTATGACAACGATAGTATGGATTCCAAATAATAGACGCATACTCCAAAATAAGTCTAACAAGTGGTCTAAGCAGTCTTGTTATATAAGGATCAATGAATTCCCTAGCCCATCTTTTCACAAAACCAAGAACAGCCCGAGCCTTGCCAATCATCATACTAATATGATCAGTAAAAGACAGTTTCATATCCAATAATACTCCCAAATCAAGAAATGTGGTCCCAGTTTCCAAAGGGCAAGAATTAATCACATAAGTGGACGAAATTACTCCCCCGCGAGAGAAAACCATGCATTTACATTTTCACAAGTTAAGATCCATTAAATTAATTCTGCACCAAGTTACAAACAAATCAATATTTCGCTGAAGAACAGCCTGACCATGATCATCATCAAAAGTATAAAATAATTTAACGTCGTCAGCATACATCAGAATATTACAATCAGAAATAGCACAAGGAAGACCATTAAGAAACAATAAAAACAGTAAAGGACCCATATGGCTACCCTGCGGAACACCAGAAGTAACATATACAGTCTTAGACAGAGGTAAATAGCTTTCAATATAGCTGAAGAAAACAGCCTTGAAATGTAATGATTTTATTTAAATTTTACATACACCAGACAACCTGTGCTAACACACTTTTTATAGCCTACAAAATAAATGATTTTTCATGAGTATTTCCACAGAAAAATTTTGTAACATTTATCCATATAGCACAAGCCAAACAATTCCAGACTTTATTTAACGTTTTCGTTTTTCTTTATAAAATTTTAATTGATTTTTACAGAACCAACGCACTTACAATAGCATGCTTGTTGTTGCGCTGCTTTTAAAACAATCACTTCCATATACACCCAAGTGCTCCATTTTTAAGAGTCTCCTGTATTTCTTGCATTGTGTCTATTATGTTTATAACACGACATACTGACTTCCAAGCTACATATAATCATCGAATGTGATCGTGTGAATAGGGTCGATTCTAATGCTTAAGGGAAAAAAATGATTTGTTTCCGAACGTTGCGCACAGTTTAAGATATTGTTTAAAAGCTTATTTCTTCATATGAATATGTTTATAAAACACAACTTAAAAAATATTTGGAATAGGTACCTATTACGGTCAACTAAATTTGAAAAACACCTATTTTGTGTTCGTACTACATCAAAGATGTGTTCTCAAAGCTCTTTTAGTATTTAAACAAAATGACTTGATGCATTGACAAAGTACAGTAGCGAGAAAAAAAATTCAACGCTATGTTATATGAATGAATTGAATAAATCGATGCTCGAAACTTATAACGTTATACAATTCCACTCCACTTTTGTTCTTTTTTTATTCGTTGATTTTTAAATTTTATTAAAAAGCACCAATAAGCGTTGTTTGCTTCTCTTTCTACTTAATTTTTTTAGATTTAAAAAAAAAATTGAATAAATTTAGCGAGAAAAAAAAATGCAACGCATTGTGTTAAAGGTAAAAGTAAATCAACTAGAGTAATTAAATTAAAAGTTTAATGAAAAATTTGCAAATTGTGAATTTTAAAATAGAAACAGCTGTCAGCAGATAGCAAATTTGCCATTATAAAGGCTTTGGAAGAATGCAAATCGATGAATAAAGTTGCTTATCAATTTAACCTTCCTATACCCGCGCTAAAAAGTGAAACACCAATACCCGCGCGTTGGTCTGTGAGACCGACAATGGAAAATCCTATATCCTTGGTACTATTTCAAAAAAAATTTTTTGATGCAAAAACGAAGCTTATTGTGAATAATGAAGCTATCAGTGATATCAACTTACTGGCACTATTTTTTTACAAAAAAAATCTCATTAATAAAAAAATCGGTCTCACAGACCAACGCGCGGTTATAGAAAGGTTAATATCAACAAATCAACGGTTTGCCGGATTTCATCCCGATATCGTCAAACAAATAAAGTGGAAAGAAAGCCAGGAATTGGTCGACCTCGTAAATCTACTGCCTGCAAAGACCGACGAATGAAAAGAATAGTAAAAGTTGACCCTCGGAAAACGGCAGTAGATGTTATTAATTATGCAAACGAGCAATTAGGGGTTTCTATTGGCGTCCACTCAGCCAGAAATCGATTAAGAGAGGCAAATTTATTAGCTAGAAGACCAGCCAAGAAGCCCCTTATATGTAAGGTTAATAGGAAAAAACGGCTTGACTTTGCTAGATGGTATCTGAATGGTCAAAAGAGCAGTGGGCCAAAGTTTTGTGGAGCGACGAATCAAAGTTTAACTTATTTGGCTCTGATAGGTTAAATTACATTAGTCGGCCCCCAAAACAAAGATATTCACAACAATTCTGTAAAACAACAACCTTCTGTAAATAAGACAAAACACGGTGTTGAGCATAATATGGCATCGAGTTGTATTATTTTCTCGCTACTGTAGCTACCATGCTATAAACACAAACGCAGCGCAGAAATTACAGCAATCTATCAAAAATAGAATTCATAGATGTAAATGGAAGTGATTATTTTACAGGCAACGCGACAACAAGCAACTTTGCATTTAATTTAATTTCTATTTTTATTGGCAAAAATGAAAGAATTTGTTCTAACAGGGAGAGGATTTGTGCTATTAATATAATAACTGCATCAAAGAGAGGCTTTAAAAACGTTTAAAAAAACATATGAGCTCCAATTAAGATTTTTCGTCACCAATTTATTTTCAGTCATCTTCTTGTCCTCCAATCTTGTGTATTCCTTATATTTAAAGGTGCTGTTCATTGAATGTACAAGTCCACCATATTTCTCATGTTTCGGTATATATTTTAGTTTTTATATGCTAGTTGTTGTAGGCGGGTCAATGATTTCACTATCGTTCCGTACATTCCACATTTTCTAAATATTTTTAATACTTCTACTACGAGCCCATTAAATTTTAAATGCATTGATTATGGTGCATTTATTTGCGATTGTTTGTAGTTGTAGGCAACTTATATTCTTCTGCTACAATTTCCGAATTTTCTGTAAATGATTCGTAATAGGTGGTACAGAATACATTTTTTTTTAATTTCTCTTTGCGACTGTAATGCTATAAATCAGAGAACGTCAAAAATCAAAAATTTTTTTTGATTGCGGTTATATTAGAATTGTCAGACTCGCACAGATTTTTAATTTTGTTAATTGAGGGTATTACAAAACATAAAGAGGGAGAACTGCAAAGTTGCAATTTTTTTGAAAATAATTTCAAAGTTTTGGCAAAGCTCTACTAAAACTTTAAGCGTTGAATAATTAATAAATAATAGCACTTTCTCCGAAAGTATTTCAGTTGTCTACTATTGATTTCAACATAATGTAATTAGAGTTTCAGCGGGTAGGGCAAGTACTCTTTAAAGATGTTGAGGACAGTCTGTGTTATAAATTTGCCTTTGTAAAATATTGTTACGAATGGAAGTGGTGTTATTAAAATGATAAACAAAAGCTCCAAAAACAAAAATAATGGACTTGTTTACATGATCAACGAATAAACAAAAATATAGCAACAACATCAGTATAAAAAAAGGGGATAAAGAAGTAAACAGGCAACAACAACAGTGCAATATAAAAAAAGGGGATAAACAAGTAAACAGTCAACAACTACTCTGCAAAGACAAACTTAAACGTAAATTACACAAATAACAATAACGTAAACAACTTGTTTACATTTATAGAGATTTCGCGAAGACAAAGATATTCTCCATCAAGTATATTCATCAGACTGCTTTCCCTGCGATATAAAAGGCAAGACAGAGCAGACAACGGCAATTCAGAAAGAATTCAGTTAGTCTTGTGTGAAGACACGTTGCGTGTGAAGAGAATAATTGTGGTTTGTAGATCTCTGTTATAAAGATCTATTAAACAATTGTTATTGTGTACTCGAAAGAAGTGTAAGGAATAATTACAATTAATGGAAATTGCTGTTGTATAAGTCCAAACGTTAAAGGTGGCACACGGAATTGTGCGAACAATAAAGAATTGATTTGAAGCGAAACACAAATTTATTTTTATTTTATTTGCAATCTACGAACTCATATTTTTAACGTTTTTAAAATAGTACAAACGTAACAGTATTTTACAATTTTTTTACACGCAACTAAAATTTTTGCTTACTCTGCTGTTTCCTCAAAGGACTTGTCTAAAATATTTGATAACAGGTGGTTGCTGAAGTTTAAACGTACATGCATATATTGTTTTTCAAAGATTTAACAACATTTTTTCAACTATCTGTAACAAATTTTAAATTTTGAATGTTAGAAACTCCAGACTCACATCGATTTCACTCCTAAACCAATGTCAACTAGAGCCAATTCCTTGCGGTAGTGCAAAGTAACTTCAACGAAGTTTAGTTGAATGTAATTGTCTATCCAAATATCAATTGTTAAGGTTGCACCACCACTGCTCATCACTTTCATCACATCACACTCCTTTAATTTTGACTTGCAGTCAGTTGCTAGTTTCTGTACGAGAAACCGTTGTCACGTTTGGAAGGATTTCGTTGACATCTACGTTTTCACCGTATTTTTCGCCTAATTTTATAAAAAACTTAACTAGCTTGGCAAAACCTGTACCGGAGACAGATGAAAGTGGCAGACAATGTTCTACGACCCATAATGCACAGATATCGATGGTAGTACTTTTGTCTTCAGGTGACAATTTTTCCAGTACCGCCGCCTACTTCTCATCTTCTCATTTATGTCTTCTAAGATTTGAAGTTTGCTTTTTTATATAATTTAAAGCTTTAGCACACTCCGTGCATGATAGACTTTCAATCACCGGTTGCAGTTCTCTGCTATAAACACAATGAATGCAATGCAGTGTATATGAAAGTCATTTTGATAAAGGCAACGCAACAACAAGCAATTTGTTGTTGAAAAATTTCCGTTGTTGCTGGGTTGCGTTTATTGTGTTTTGAATGGAATAAAAGATATGATTGGATTAATTTAAATGAAAATTTTAGACAAATTTTCGTGCTACCTCTTTGAACGTATGACATCATCGCAGTTTCCTGGTTGCGAAAATTTCAAATTTCAATTTTTTCTTCCTTAACAATATGCCGTACTTGTACAGTTGTCTTGTTTTTGAGCAAGAGTTTACAAAAAAGGTTGTTATGTTGAAATGGTTTTCAGTTTGCGAAATTAAAATAGTCGCATTTAATATTATTATGCATTATTCAAATCAAAAGAGCTTTATTTTTTTTTTTGCCAAATTAATAATATTTTTCAAACTTAAATTAATATATATGTATGTTTAAATTATAAAAACAACGATAAATTAAAATATAATAGGAAACAAAGTAAAATGTATGTGAAATTTAAATTAGACGCAATTAAAACAATATAAAAATTATTAATTCCATTTAGTGTAAAAAATAAATTAATAACTGATACTAATCAGTATTCCCTCCTCTATTTTGTATAACACCAAATATACGACTGGGCATTGATTCTACTATATTTTTTAATATTCCTAAGCTCAATATTTAGCCAGGACTGGAGAATTACCGTTTTCAGCTCACTCACTGTGTTGTATTGCTTTCCATTGCTATAAACATTTCTTGACATGATTCCCCAAAGATTTTCTATCGGATTCAAGTCCGGACTTCTAGCAAGGCCAGTCTAGAATTGGGATTGAAGCCGATGAAAAGAATGCCTTTGAGACTTTCGAGACGTGGATGCTAGCGTTATCCTGCTGAAAAGTCATGTCTTTATCCAAATTATCTCCTAGATAATTTACTAAAATATCTTCCAACATTTCCACGAAGGTTTCGAAATTCATTTTCGTAGAAATTAAACACAACTGAAGCTTCGCATAGCAACTGAAACCGCCCCATACCATTACAGTACCTCCTCCAAAGATTCTGCTCATTCTGGGTGCGTTCGGTTTTTGCAAATCATGCCAATAATGACTGTGTCCATACGGGCCATCCAAATTGAATTTTTTTTTCGTCGAAAAAAATATTGTTTATCCATGACATGGTATATTTGGCAAATGCCAATCTCCGCGATTTATGAGAGCATTAATGTTACAGTCAGATGATAAAATTTGTTGAACTCGACGTTTTCCTACAGGTAAGCCTAATTTCAGGACAATTTGGGAAGAATAAAGCTTATTTTTATTAGCCTCTTGTTTAAGTTGACCAATTTGGCGTTTGCTTAGTTTTGTGATTCTCTTATTTCTTTTAGCTGACTTATAATTTTTTGAACGAACTAGATGCTGCGATGTTCCTACTTCCCTTTTTGAATAACCTTCTTCATTTAAAACTCTTATTAAAGATCGCTCTTCTTGTGTTACGTGTTTTCCTCTACCCATTGCGCCTAAGAATTCTTGATATGGACTGATACTGATACTCAATGATGCAAACACGAAAAAGCACATGTTTTTTTTTTTACAAAAAATCTGCATTTTGTAACTGTAAAAATTAAATAAAAGTACTTGTGCCTATTTAAATTTCGCTCTTTATTTGGTATTTTTTGAGTAAAATTCCCATTATTATTATATCGAGAAGAAATTCCAACAACAATGTATACAAAAATATTTCCTAGTTACAAACTACTGAATATTGGGAAATATTGGTAAATTGGAAACAAGGTGAACCAACTACATAAAACTATTATTAAATCTGTTATTGCGACTATTAAAATGTCGTCCACTATATTAGACAATTTATATCCTTCTTTTTTTCTGATACAATTTCTTAATTTTCTGTATATTATTTGTAATAGGTGTTACAAATATACATTTATTCTATTTCTCTTGGCGACTTTAATTCTATAAACACAATAAACATAATCTTTCGAGAAACAGAATACATGGGTATGTATGGAAATTATTATACTAAAGACAGCACGAGAACAAGTAATGATCCTGCTGCTTTGCTTTTAGTTTCACTTCTATTTTTGTTCGCAGCAATGAAAGAATTAGTCCTTACAATAAAAGTATTTTTGCTGGCAATGCGAGTGATTAATGCTGTCAATAGAATAACGTGCATGAAATAGAGTTTTTAAACTCGCGATGTATTGTATGCAGAGCTAAAGAATGTTATAGTGCCACCTTTGATAAAGAATAAATCGGCGCCTCCATTCTATAACGTTCTAAGTGTACTTAGAATGTTTTTAATGTTCTTGCATTTTTAAATTCTACGTTCTCTAATTTAAATACTGTCAAAATTTGGTTAAGATACGCCGATCCGTTCCGAAGTTATAGGGAAAAAATCTGCTTAGAATACACATATAGTCGTATGTCGCGTGAAAACTTTGAGAGCTCATAACTCAAAACACACTTTTTCGACTTAGAATGTTATAGAACTGATGCGTCGAAATGAAGTGTTTAATTTTGGTTTGTTTTAGTTGTGCTTTGCTGATGCTGCCTTTATTATAATTAGTGAGCATTCAGTGTCAATTAGGCTGCAATTTTGTGCTACAAAATTGTTGTTCATGCTGCGTTGCGGTTTTTGGTGTTCAGTATTACTTTTGGATTAGAAAAATTCTCAGTCTAATCGGAACAGAAACATACAGTAGCGAGAAAAAAAAAAATGCAACGCTATATCATATGATATTCAATCGAGGCTTGAAACCTATAACGGTATCCAATCCCACTTCACTTTTATTTTTTTATAAGTTGATTTTTAAATTTTAACCCTAGACGGTTACACTTCTATTTTGTACATTAAAGTTACTCTTCGTTGAATCGACGAACACTTTCACCCTAATCGGTTACTGTTCGTCGAATCGACGAAGCTCATTTACTCTTTATCCTATAATTCTTTTATGTTTGATTAAATTTCGTACTTTTTATAAACAATGTTCATTGATTACGAAAGCTTGTAGTGAGTAAACGTACCCGGGCCACCCATTTTTTAATCCAGGATGGTCATTTTTGTACAGTAAGGTTACTCTTCGTCGAATCGACGAACAAAAAAAAAAATTTTTTTTGTTTACTGACTGCAAGCTTTTATTGTCAAATAACGTTGTTGAAAAAAAGAGCAAAATTTGGACAACCATAAAAGAGTTATATGATAAAGTGTGAATGAGCTTCTTCGATTCGACGAAGAGTAACCGTCCAGGGTTAATAAAAAGCATCAGTAAGCGTTGTTCGCTTCTCTTTCTACTTAATTTTTTTAGATTTATAAAAAAGTGCACAAATTTAGCTAGAAAAAAAAATGCAAAGCAATGTGTTAAAGGTAAAAGTAGATCAACTAGAGTAATTAAATTAAAAGTTTAATGAAAAATTTTCAAATTGTGAATTTTAAAATAGAAACAGCTGTCAGCAGATAGCAAATTTGCCATTATAAAGGCTTTGGAAGAAGGCAAATCAATGAATAAAGTTGCTCATCAATTTAATATCAAGAAATCAACGGTTTGTCGGATTTCATCGCGATATTGTCAAACAAAAAACGTGGAAAGAAAGCCAGGATGTGGTCGACCTCGTAAATCTACTGCCCGCCAAGACCGTCATGGTAAAAATAGTAAAAGCTGACCCTCGGAAAACGGCAGTAGATGTTACTAATTATGCAAACGAGCAATTAGGGGTTTCTATTGGCGTCCACACAGCCACAAACCGATTAAGAGAGACAAATTTATTAGCTAGAAAACCAGCCAAGAAGCCACTTATAAGTAAGGTTAATAATAAAAACGGCTTGAATTTGCTAGACGGTATCTGAATTGGTCAAAAGAGCAATGGGCCAAGGTTTTGTGAAGCGACGAAGTTTAACTTATTTGGCTCTGATGGGTTAAATTAAATTCATCGGCCCCCAAAACAAAGATATTCACAACAATTCTGTTAATAAGCAACATTCTGTAAATAAGACAAGACAAGGTGATGAACATAATATGGCATCGAGTTGCATTTTTTTTTTCTTGCTACTGTATATTCCATAAAACTTTGCAGCAAACTTAAAGCCAACAGAGCTTCTAGTGCCGCTATTATACGAGCACGCTGTTCTCTGTATCTTGTCCACATCAATTCGATCTTTTTTTTGAATTTGTTTTCTGTGCTAAACGATTTCAACGATTTGTGGTAGAGGATAAACAATGTTTATGGGTTTCAGCTACTGAACTTCGACTTCAGCTGCACAAAGGAAGTGGAAAATATCATGTAAAATGATATTCGGCGAAAGCCAAATAGCAAATATTTCCTTCTGCAATTTCCTCTCAGCAGTCTCCAGGCTAAAGGTCTGAGAGTAAATAAAATTTTCATGAAAGTTTTCTCAAATTTATCGTTCGAAATCGATATTAAGGGGTGTCGGAAGCTATGTTGTACTGCTGACTAAAGGCTTGTAATGACCAATTAAGTACGTAAGTAAAAATAATGAAAAAGTTTAAGCGTGTTATTGTTGGTTCCCTTCAGCGCATGATATGCTAGTTGGTTCTTTCACTAACTTTGCCGGTGGTGACTTCATAGTTCCGACAGTCCTTAAAGATTTCAGATATGCAATCGGCAAGAGAGTCGAAGTCTGAAATGGCAGCTCGACTTTCCCCGTTTAATCTTCTATATGAAATGCAAAAGATTTGTTCTGATTGTGAATTTAACCACGAAACATTTTGCATAATGCTTGCTAACTCTGGTACACAACTTCATTGCAATGTACACATAGACCTCTGTGAAAGTTATAAGGCGATAGTAGTCTAGACAAAGGTGTATAGAAAGATTCCCACATAGCTGGATTGCCCATAAAGCGAAAATATTCGGCCGATGAAGAAAAATGTGATCACCTACAGAAGAAAAATTGATTTGAGTCGATACACATTGTTACGAAAATGGAAACGGTGTAACATCGTTTAACACTAAAATGATAAACAAAAGCTACAAAAACCATGAGTATGAAAGAAAAGGGGATAGACAAGCAAGCGAGAACGCAACAACAAAGAATGTAAATAAAATACACAAAACAACATTGAAACCACGAGAGCTCTCGTGAAGGCGAAGCCATGAACATTCGCCTTCAAGTCCAGGTGACCTGGAATACGATCAGGCATCAAAACGAAAATATAAAAATATTTCTTCGGTGACTTCCTCTCAGCAGATTTCTGGAAAAAACTCTGAGAGTAAATAAAATTGCCATGAAGAACTTCTCACAAATATGTCTTTCGGAATCGACTTTAAACTGGAGGTCCCGCCACTCATATATAAAATTAATGCACACAACAAAATTGTAAATTTTCTATTTAATATCTCTATTGGAAACAGTGAAATTGGCATTAAAAGTTTCTCAAAAATCTATAGTTTGGAGTCGACTTTAAACTTTAGGTTCCTCCACTCATGTATAAAATTAACACATACAACATAAGTGGTGTGAGTAGCTAGGTCGAAAGCCTGACTGAAGGGTTGGAATGAATGATAAATAGTATAACAGTCATGTTATATTTTTTGTATATAATACAAATGTTGGTCGAATTGACTAACTTTGGTAAATCAGGGTTAAAACCACATTTATTTATCCCCTCGAACAGGTTCTTCGCAATAATAGTGTTACGAAAATGGAAATGGAGTTCTTAAAAGTGATAAACAAAAGCTCCAAAAACAAAACTAATGGACTTGTTTACATGATCAAAGAATAAACAAAATTATAGCAACAACATCAGTATAACAAGGGGATTAAGAAGTAAACAAGCAACAACAAAGTGCAGTATAAAAAAAGCGGACAAACAAGTGAACGAGCAACAACAATACTGCAAGCATTTGTAGAGATTTCGCGAAGTCAAAGGCATTCTCCTTCAAGTGCATTCATCAGACTGCTTACCCCGCGATATAAAAGGCAAGACAGAGCAGGCTACGGCAATTCAGTAAGAATTCAGCCAGTCTTGGGTGAAGACACGTGATTCAGTAAGAATTCAGTCAGTCTTAAGTGAGGATACGTTGCGTGTGTGGAGAATAATTGTGGTTTGAAGATCTCTGTTATAATGATCTATTGAACAATTGTTATTGTGTACGCGGAAGATTGTGAAAAAAGGATAACATTTAAAGAAAATTGTTGTTGTTTAAGTCAAATCGTTAAAGTGTCACACGGAATTGTGCGAACAATAAAGAATTGATTTAAAACTAAACACATATTTATTTTTGTTTTATTTTTGTTTGCAATCTACGAACTCATATTTTTAACGTTTTTAAAAGAGTAAACACTTAACAATAGGTATCCACAGCAAATAAATTATTATGAAAAAAGCGAAACAGAGCTGAAGGGTATTAAACAAATTAATTTTTTTACAGTGGCCATTAAACAGCGACATTTAAAAAAATTTTAATTGTAAAATATATACTAGAAAATTCTTCCATAGCTGTGTCCATAAATAATATTTTAAATTTGTTATCAATGGAAGAATACAATAATTCTCCTGCTTTTAATTCTTCTGCTTTTATCGCACTTGTTTCTCCAAATCATATATCTCCATCGATGAAGTATCACGATTTCTTATATTCACAGCTACTTATACTATTATTGGTATAAGTGAAGCAATGAGTTTTAGTATCTCAATAACAATAAGCAATGACTGTTTAGATGACTGTGGTAATAACAGAAGCAAAAATGTTTGTGTTATTCAACACAAATGTCTCACTTGGGGATTTGGTCATTCTCAATTTCATTTTATTTCTTATTTCAGTCATATCATCACACTGTAGATATATTTACTCAATCTGTTGTTGCTGCAAGAGCATGTGGCATGTAAAATGCCTTTGTGTTTTGTTAGAGTTTTGGTTAGAAAAAAAATTTTTAATACTTATAACTACGTAAACATAACTGACTAGTTTTTGTATAATTGTTCTTCTTCCTTCTGTATTTGCTTTTTATTCATTTGATAAATAAAATTGTTGAGATCATTTCGTTGATATTTTTTATTGTTCTTCAAGTTGATTTAATTATGGATTAAAAATAAATTTTTAAAATATTAAATAGGAATGTATCGGGTCGATAAATTCAATCTCGACTGGTTCAACAAAGAATGTCGACCATGAGAAGTTGAAAGAGTATCTAAGGCAGTCGATTTTGAGCCGCTTACAAGAATTCGGTCTGTCGAAGACCACAACTTGGCACACTTACCTATTTCAAATTGACCCCAGGTACTTAAGGTAAACGACCAGAGTCAAGGACATATGTTCGCTGAACGGGCTCTGAAGCAGTTGACAATTGCGACTAGTTTTCATTGAAAAATCATCTTCAGCAATGTGAGCCATTTCTTGATGAGTGAATACGTAAACAAAGAAAATTTTCGAATTACGGACGATACTGAGATCACCCAATACATCAAAAAAAGTCACTGTTCACGTTAATATAAGTCATGCCACATTGGATATTTTGCACAGGCAATTTAAGGGAATGGTCATCTCAAATGGTGGTGATGTGTACTTGTTATCAAAAAGAAAGATTTGACCCCGTTATACTTTTTCTTGTGCGTGTTTTGGAAGTGGTAGATGTATGCAAATAAGCTACAAACTACAGCGGTCCTCAAAGGGGAAGTCCCCTACTCCTGCAGTGCATTGTATTGGAACTAGGAATATATTGTTACGTTTTTACCTTTTAAAAACGTTAAAAATATGAGCTCGTAGATTGCAAATAAAATAAAAATAAATCTGTGTTTATTTATTAATTAATTCTTTATTATCGGCACAACTCTTGTGCCACTGTTCGAACTTCTTTCACTTATACAACGATAACTTTTACAATATGTGCTCCTTTTCGTTATATTTCTCTGCTTATAACCTTTTTTATAAGCAACAACACTTGTTAGTTATTCTTCTTTGCTCACAACCTTTTTTTTGTAAGCACCACACTAACAACTGTTTTCCCAAACGCAACTTGTCTGCACACAAGTCTGACCGAATTAAAGCTCGATAGATTTAACTCACACCGACGTGACGTCGTCTTACACGATTAAATTCAAACTCAACCATTGCTCGCTTTGTCTTGCCTTTTTATATCGCTGGATCATTAGTGTGATGAATGCCCTTGAAGGATGATGACGACCTTCGGGAACAATCCAAAAATGTAAACAACTTGATTCCATTTTTGTTGTTCGTGTATCTTATTTACTTTCGTCCAGGCAGAATTGTTGTTGTTTTTGTTTGTTTGTCTTTCTGCTATATTTTTGTTTATTCATCGATCTTATAAACAAACCCTGTTGTTTTTGTTGCTATATGCTTAGTCATTCGTTGATCACGTGAACAACTGCATTGTTTTGATTTTGGAGATTTTGTTTTTATGCGTGATCAAGTCCATTGTGTTGTTTTTGGAGCTTTTGTTTATTATTTTAACAACACCATTTCCATTTTCGTAACACTGCCGCCCACTTAAGCCTGTTCGTCCCGAATAGGCTCATTATCTCCCCTGCCATATTTCGCCAGTCGCTCTATGTGCACGACCTTCATTTTGGCTCGGGGGCTGTTGGCTTTTTGTATCCTGTATACGACGTCATTTAACCTTTTAATTATTTTATAAGGTCCCTGCCAGCTGGTTTGTAGCTTGGGAGACAACCCTTTCTTCCGATTTGGGTTGTAAAATAGAACCAGCTGTCCCTCATGGAAGCCCTTGGTATTTGCTGCACGATCATATCTGGCTTTCATGCTATCGCTTACCATTTTAATACGGGTGCGCACAAATTCATGAAGTTCACTTAAACTTTCTTGTTTTGCAGTATGTGCGTCATCCCTCTCTGTGGCGGGCTTACAACCAAACTCCAAGTCACCGGGCAGTTTTAACTCAGTCCCAAAAATAACCTTGGCGGGTGATCTAGATATGGAATCATGGACCGCGGATCGGTACGCCAGTAGGAACCTCGGAATATGTTCATCCCAATCTCTCTGTTGCTCGCTCACTACTTTTCGTAAGTATTCCTCCAGGGTTCGATTAAATCGTTCTACCATTCCGTCGGACTGAGGGTGAAGTGGCGTCGTTCGAGTCTTTCTAATGCCGTATACTTCACACATTTCCTTGAATACAGCTGACTCGAAATTTCGGCCTTGATCGGAATGTAGTTCTATCGGAACCCCATAGCGACATACCCAGTTGTTCACAAAAACATTTACTACGGTGTTCGCCTCTTGGTTGGGTATGGCATACACTTCCGGCCATTTACTGAAGTAATCCATCACGACGAGTACATAGCGGTTTCCGGAGTTGCTGACGGGAAACGGGCCTGCTACGTCCATCGCTATCCGCTCGAAAGGTGCGCCCGAGTTATATTGTTGGAGTCGACCTCTACTTCTCCTTACGGGACCTTTAGCTGCCATACACTGGGTGCAGTTTGCAATCCAATCAGCCACAGCTTGCTGACATCCAACCCAATAGAAACGCTGTTTTAGTTTTTCCAGGGTCTTTGTTACGCCAAGGTGCCCTCCACTGGCTCCATTATGGAACTCATTTAAGACTTCTTTCGTTTTGGAGGAAGGCACCACTATTAGGTTGGATGAGGTCTTGCCATCAGCGCTTTCCCAAAGTCGATATAAGCACCCGTCTATTACTTCTAAGCTGTCCCATTGTGCCCAATATGCTTTTGTAAGAGGACCTTCTGCTGCTATTTCATTTCGGGTAGGCCGTTTGTCCTGTTCTTTAGCTGCTATAATTTTTGCCAATACTGGGTCACTCCTTTGGGCTTCAGACCAGTCTTCTTCGGCATCGATTTGCGTTAGCCGGATGTCGATGATGGATTCCTTCTTCTCAGCCTTCGCGCAGTGTTTACACTCTAAATTGCATGGTCGGCGTGAGAGAGCATCAGCATTTCCATGTTTCGTACCTCTTCGATGTTCAATGCTGAAGTCATAAGTCTGGAGGCGCTCAATCCAACGTGCTAACTGTCCTTCAGGGTTCTTGAATTGTAGTAGCCATCGCAGTGCGGAATGGTCGGTCCTTAGTAGAAAATGTTGACCATACAAGTACTTATGATAATGTTTTATGCATTCCAGCACTGCAAGTAGCTCACGTCGGGTCACGCAGTAGTTCCGTTCAGGCTTGGACAGTGTGCGACTATAATACCCTACGACTTTCTCAGTCCCATTGACCACTTGGGACAGTACACCACCAATACCGTATCCGCTAGCGTCACTGTCTAAAATAAATTTTTCCCCTGGGACTGGATACGCCAAAACTGGTGCGGCACATAATAAGTCCTTTAATGTCTGGAATGCCTTCTCCTGTGACTCACCCCATTGATACACCTTTGACTTCTTGGTGAGCTCATGCAGGCTTGCCGCCACACTGGCAAAATTAGGCACAAAGCGTCTATAATATGTGCATAGTCCCAAAAAACTGCGTAATTCATGAAGACTCTGAGGACGAGGCCAGTCCTTTACTGCTCGTATTTTATCTTCATCCGTGGATATGCCATCTGCTGTAACGAGATGCCCCAAATACTTCACTTGTTTTTGGAAGAATGTACATTTCTTAACGCTCAACTTTAGGCCAGCCATTGATATTCGTCGCAGAACTTCTGCCAGGTTCTCGAGGTGTTCGTTGAAAGTTCTGCCCATCACTATTATGTCATCGAGATACACCAGACAAGTCTTCCAATGCAGTCCCTTTAGTACACGTTCCATAAGCCGCTCGAACGTAGCCGGAGCATTACAGAGCCCAAATGGCATGACTTTAAACTGCCATAAGCCGCCATTCGCACTGAATGCAGTTTTTTCCTTGTCCTTGTCTGCAATCTCCACCTGCCAATATCCGCTTTGTAGGTCCAATGTGGAGAACCACTTTGTTCCGGCTAGCGTGTCAAGCGTGTCGTCGATTCTCGGTAGCGGGTAACTGTCCTTTTTAGTGACGTCATTCAGCTTCCTGTAGTCTACGCAGAATCTAGTACTGCCATCCTTCTTTTTAACTAAGACTACAGGTGAGCTCCATGGACCAGATGATGGTTCGATTACACCGCTCCTCTTCATTTCGTCGACTAGCTCTTTGACCTCATTACGCTTCGCTAGCGGTATACTTCTGGGTGCTTGTTTTATTGGTCTTGCTTCGCCAGTATCAATCTCATGTTTGACCATGGCTGTCCTACCTTGACTTTTATTGTTCGTGGCGAAAGCGCAAGCGTACCTCTTTAGCAGCTTCTTGGCTTTATTTCTTTCTGAAGCTGCTAGACCTGCCACCCATTTCTCCACATTTTTACCAAATTCCTGTTGGTCATTGGCTGACATCTCGGCAGGTTTCAGCGATGGTTCACTGTTTATTACCGCCTCTACTGGAGCACATTGACCCACCTCGGAGTTTTTAGAGATAACTCTTTCTTGGCCTGATAGATTTAGTACCCTCACCGGGACTATTTTCTGTTCGGTGGATTTGACGAGGGCTTTTCCGGATAACAAATCCGTCTGAATTTCCGCTGGTTCCACAACCCACAAGCAGTTTTCCTCACAATCTCCCTCCATGCGTGCCCATATCAGCGTTTCACTCTGTGGTGGTAATTTTTGTGGTTCGACAGCAACTAACCTTCTGACGTGCACTTGATGCTTGTACCCCACGTCAAGAGGTATCTCTACATTCCGCCAACTCATTATCTGTTGCCCCATATTCAAATTGATGCCATGGGCTATCATGAAATCGGCACCAATGATTACCTCGTCCACAATATCGGCAACAATAAAAACATGGCTGACGCTGAGGTTGGCTATCGTCACCTTCGCCTCTGTTTTTCCGTGGACGGTGGCAGACTCTCCAGTAGCTGTCCGTAGTCTTACGTTACTAAGTGCCTCACACTTTCCCTTCACTACATCTGGTCTGATGATAGACTGCGTCGCTCCGGTGTCTATAGTGAAGGTGTATTTTCTGCCGTTTATGTATCCGCACGCCGTAAGGTTGTTGTTGTTTTGCTGCATCACTGATATGGAGATTGTGGGGCCCTTGCTTGTGGGAGCCAGCACTTGCCCCTCAGTGCTAGCTCGTTTTAGTTTAACGGGGACTCTTGTGTAGATTGCTGGTGGTTCGCCCGTTTATCATTCCTTGCTGGCGAGACGGACCTTGACCTTTTTCGTGGCTCTTTGCAGTTCCGTTGGAAATGGCCGCCCCTTCCGCAGTTGAAACATTTAATCTTAGCCTTTTGTCCAGTTTCTGCCAAAACTTGTTTAATCATTTCTTTGAATTTATTTAAAAGGCTTTCGTCTTCATCCACGACTTCCATCTTTCGAACTTTGCCTACTGATGATCCAGAAATCGTTCGAGCGGTCTCCTGAGCTAATGCAAAGGCCACGGTCTCTGCAAAGGTTGTCTTTTGTGCAGAACATACCGCCAATTTGATGTCTGCGTCGCGTATTCCGTTAACAAACGCCTCGGTCTTGAAGTTATCTATCAACGGGTGGTTTTCACCGGGGTATGTTAGCTGCACCAATCTTTCGACCTCCATTGCAAAGGCTTGGAGTGATTCATTAGCCTTTTGCACTCGGCACCTTAACTCCATGCGGTACAGTTCTCGTTTATGCTCGTCGCCGAATTTGCGCTGTAACGCCACCATTAAATCATTGTAGTTGTTTCTACGGCTGACCGGCATGACCTCTAGAACCTCGGCTGCAGGACCTTTTAACGCCAGGATTAGTTCCAAAGCTTTTTCTTCATCGTCCCATCCGTTTCTGCTGGCTACTGTCTCGAATTGGAATTTGAATACGGACAGGGGTGTGCTACCATCAAAGCAAGGAGTTCTAATCCTGCTGGTTCCTTCCGATGTAATTCGCACTGGTTCTGGTCGCTGACTCTGGAGGTTGTTGATCTTTTCCTCCATTTTAACTAGTTTTCCCTCAACGGACTTCTCCAAATCAATTACTTTCGTGTCAACGGTCTTCTCTAGGCTTGTCACCTTTTCCTCGACACTAGTAACCCTTTTGCTGACCGACCTATACATTTCTTGTAGCTTCGCCGCGTCCGCTTCCAGTTTCTTCTCAAGTTTTGAAAATAGCTTCTGGTTTTCGGCTCTAGAATCTTCGAATAGCTTTTTGTTCTCTTCTTGCGCTTTCTGGTTATCGGCTCTACAAGCTTCGAATATCTTTTGGTTTTCTTCCCGTATAGCTGTTAGCAACGAATTCATGTCAAGACCACTTGGGGTTGTAGGGGCTTGTAGTTCTCGTTCCTCTTCGTCTTCGAAGTCGTAAGTATCTACATCAATGCCACGATTCCGAAGTTCTTCCCTTAACCGCCTCTGGAGTTCATTCTTCGTGCCCATAGTTGGTAGCGCTAATTTATTCAATTCTTGTTTGAGCCTTTCCACTCTTAGTTCTGAGAGCTTCATCTTGATTTATTTCTACTTTTAAATTTTGCAATCCCACTTCTGACACCAATTGTTACGTTTTTACCTTTTAAAAACGTTAAAAATATGAGCTCGTAGATTGCAAATAAAATAAAAATAAATCTGTGTTTATTTATTAATTAATTCTTTATTATCGGCACAACTCTTGTGCCACTGTTCGAACTTCTTTCACTTATACAACGATAACTTTTACAATATGTGCTCCTTTTCGTTATATTTCTCTGCTTATAACCTTTTTTATAAGCAACAACACTTGTTAGTTATTCTTCTTTGCTCACAACCTTTTTTTTGTAAGCACCACACTAACAACTGTTTTCCCAAACGCAACTTGTCTGCACACAAGTCTGACCGAATTAAAGCTCGATAGATTTAACTCACACCGACGTGACGTCGTCTTACACGATTAAATTCAAACTCAACCATTGCTCGCTTTGTCTTGCCTTTTTATATCGCTGGATCATTAGTGTGATGAATGCCCTTGAAGGATGATGACGACCTTCGGGAACAATCCAAAAATGTAAACAACTTGATTCCATTTTTGTTGTTCGTGTATCTTATTTACTTTCGTCCAGGCAGAATTGTTGTTGTTTTGTTTGTTTGTCTTTCTGCTATATTTTTGTTTATTCATCGATCTTATAAACAAACCCTGTTGTTTTTGTTGCTATATGCTTAGTCATTCGTTGATCACGTGAACAACTGCATTGTTTTGATTTTGGAGATTTTGTTTTTATGCGTGATCAAGTCCATTGTGTTGTTTTTGGAGCTTTTGTTTATTATTTTAACAACACCATTTCCATTTTCGTAACAATATGTTATGGGTAGAAAGAAAGAGGCTATAGTGTTTATGGACACTAGATAAGAATCTCTTTATATCATAAGTGACAGGAAAGATCTCTGCAGGAAGGGAGTTCTACATAGTCTGACGATTTTTTTTCTGTGATGCAATGAGCGATCCGCTGACAAATGGAACACAAATAGCTGTGTTCGGTGAGAAAGAAGGGTTTTTCGCAAGAATACATGATTCTCGGGAACAAGTCCCCTTATATCGCTCGAGCAAAATCCGTCGTAGAAGTGACAGAACAGTGAAACACAACCCACATTGCAACGATGATCCAATGAATCAATGGAGTTGATACCCTACCGTCATTAATAAACACCTTAACACTCTCCCGTTCGCGGTCAAGAAGCCACAAAACAGACTTCAAGACCCCAGCCCATAGATGAGAGTTGTATTCCATTCTCAATCGAATATAAGTAGGGTATTGAAGTCGCCGTAGTCTAGTAGGTAGTGTGTTGGCTTATTAGACTTAAGGTCCGAGTTCAAACCCCAGGTCAGACATCAAAACGAAAATATGAAAATATTTCTTCGGCTATTATTTAATTTGCTAGAGTGAAAAGAAATCTTATGATAGTGATTTTGAAAAAAAAAAAAAAATTAAATTATAACGAGAATTGCAAATATTTTCCTGTCACCTTCGTGTAAGGGAAATGGTAAACAACAGCCACTACCAAAAACTTCTTCTCAAGCATTCTAAAAGATAAATACACTTTTTGTATGCTTGAATGCACTCAAAAGTACTTAAATACAGTAATAGTATATGGGAGAGACCAATACATTTTTCTACAGAAGACATAGAAGAGTAAAACTAGGGAGCATAGGGTGTATTCGAACAATATCAACAAGGTAACTCCTACACTTAGCAGTATAAACATTATCACTATTATAATATAACAATAAAATACAGTCTTAACAAAAAAACCTTAATTGTAGTGCATGCCAACACTCTAACAATGTTGTGAGACAAATACGTACACCAGCATTGTACAAACAACACTTTAGAAGAGCAACACACTTCTTTTCTGCAAATAAAAGAAATCATGCTCATGGAAGTATACGAGTATATGCAAATACTATCCCACACACAGGTATACATAGTAATTTAAGCCAGCTAAATATGTAATTCCATATAACGATACAAATATGTACGCATGTATGTATGTAATTTAGAAGTATAAATTGCATGTTACAGTTTGGTTTGCCTGCGTCTTTCTTCTTTCGTATATTTGAATTGTTTTGATTGTAAATATTATACCATCATGTGAATGTCAGCAGGAAAACAATATGAAAGAGACAGAAATAATAAAATATTAAAATCACTCATACATACATACATAATTGGGCATTACATATACACAATTGGGCATTACATCTAGCCTCTCACACCACTTATATTAAATGTGCTAATTTCGTACATGAGTAGCGTGACCTATAGTTTAAAGTCAACTCCGAACGACAGATTTTTTAAGATACTTTTCGTGGCAATTTTATTTACTCAGAGAGTTATTGCCAGAAATCTGCTGAGAGGAAGTCGCCGAAGTAATATTTCTTCATATATCGTTTTGTTGGAGATATTTAGCTTATGTTTCAACCGTGATCTCATGGCTAATAAGCTAACACACTACTTACTAGCCTCACGTTTTATATGCCATCACTCTGCCTACTAGACTAGAGCGACTTCTAGTAAACTCACTCAAGTAAATTCCATTTAAGTCCATGCGTACGTGTAATATTAAAGAAGTTCCTGAAAAAAAATGAAATTATCTTTGAAAAAGTATTAGAATAACTTGTTTACTTTGTTGTGCGGTTACAATTCTACCTGTTGTACTCTCTAACGTTATAGGCTATCCTACTCAAAGCCTACCCATAACATACTTCAGGATGCGGCTCGTTGTCAAAAAGGCCAATTATCTGCCCAAACACATGATATACTTTCAGGAGTTTCTTGTGGGGTGCATTAATGCCTCACTGGTTCCAAAACTGTGTTCTGATCATTCTTTCTCATCCAGACAGAATCTACACTTTGGGTTCGAGACGATTTCCACGCTGAACAAGTGTACTTAGAGTCTACAGCGCCCTTTCAAACAGCCGGTTTTTTAATTTCAGGTTATTCCCGGATAATGTGATGCTTGAGTGCTCTTATTTTAATTTTCTAACAAAATGTTTCGATTGTCTTAAGCCCATTTGATTTCAAAAGAGTCTTTGCTACTCTTTACTCTTTCATTGAGCACACCTTTCCAAATATTTACCCCCACTTAAATAATTCTGTCCTCGACAGTGGCGTGGAAGCTTCCCTCCTTGCAAGCTCATCTATTTGCTAAACTATCTTGGTTTTATCCAATAAAAGCAGAATACAGATAGTGATTCTATGTTTAACTGCAAGATAGGGTTGCTATGTTCCGTCCTTTGTACCTTCTATCAAAGTTGAATTAAGCACATGTTGTAATGTCTTTCGCTGAGAAACTACCCTTGGCTATCCACATGGGTTGCGAGTATTTCATTTTAAGACCAAAAATACACTCTCATTTCCCAAGATCAGTTATTGATTAATGTGTATACCCCATAAGGTATGTAGCTACAAAAGTGCTTCACTCATTCTTATTTCTAAACCGAAACCGCAGCACAGTTCAGTCCAGAAGCCTGTTAAGGATATGTACGAAATATCAGACCTTTTTTTAAGATGCTCTCTATATAAGTCCTCTATATCAACTTAATATTCAGTGATATTCCACGATATTTCACGACGGTGTAATATTATCTCACCCAGGTGTATAGTCTACAATTTAGGAAGTACTCTTTTTAAATTATAATGTTGTAATCTTATTTACTTACATAATTGATCATTACAATACTTTAGTCAAGATTATAACCAAGCTTCTCACACCGACCATGTTTTGTGTGTTAAATTTAATAATTGGTGGCGTGATCCACAATTGTCATTGCCAGAAGATAGCTGAAAGAAAGTTGAAGAGAGAAATGTGTTTTTCATATTTCGTTCCGTTGGAGATGTCTAAGCTGGCCCTTGTACCACGAGCTCTCGTCTAATAAGTCTACACACTACCTGCTATAATCTAAAAACTGCATTGCATATAATCTAAAAACTGAATGATATCGCGAAAAGTCTTTTATTAATTTTCCTTTATTCATCAAGATTATATGATCTGCATATCCTTAACAGCCGATAGCCGCCTCAAATAGTTTTGCCAAGAATTAATCCACTAACAAGCCAACACATTAGTCATGGCAGGACCTTACCGTGTGGATATATTATGATTTTGTTTACACTTATTATATTGTTACGAAAATGAAAAGTGTTTTGCTTTTACATCGCTTAACATTAAAATTATAAACAAAAGCTACAAAAACAAAACAATGCAGTAAACAAACCTGTTTACAAATTATCGTACTATAACAACAAACACCAGCTTAAAAAATGGTAAACAAGTAAACAAAAATACACAAGCAACACTACAAGAATAAATGTAAACACCGATGTTTTAAAAGGTAAAAACGTAACAATATTCTTTCTTGCATAGATTCTTTGTAAAACCTCTCTCTTCCACTTGGGTACAATAGGCTCAATTCCCCTTCAATCTGACGCCCAATTCATGAGTTCATGGGGAGTGTTATCAAATATGTAAAGAAATTCGTCTATATTACATTAAAATTTTCAGGAGCTATCTCAATAGATATACATCCACTATTAGCGTGGTGTCATACAGTGGTACCATCTCTAGTACCCCAAATCTTATAGAGTTGTTCACAAATTTCTCAACTGTTTTCAAAATGAAAGATGTAAAAATAAATGACCTGAAGCATTGTATCTTTTTTCCATTTTTAAGATTAACACCCTGCGTATGGTAGTTGGTAGGAATGTATGTCGACACCGGGTGTGGGCACTTTGGAATTTATTGAGGAAATAATGAATGAGGAAGACTATTTAAACATTCTGAAGAACCTAAAGTTCGAAAGAATTAAGAATTCGTAAAGGCTTTTACTTCCAATGAGTTGATGAGCCCAATCATACTGCTGCTAATGTAAAGTTGTGATTTGCCTACCAAAGTCTCCATAGGCTTAATACTCTTCAACATAGTACCGATACGACCCCAAGATAATATTTAGTAGATCATTTGAAAGAACAGTTAGGTATTCGCTAAACCTCAAACAAAAGTAAACTGAAAAACATGTTCATGAGTGTTCCCGCTGGCCAGCCTACTTTTAAGTTTCGATATAAGTTTAGTTTAAGTGTATAAACCACCCCTGTACTTACGTTCTAATTATTGTGAATTATGAAATATAAACGAAAGGAGATCACTACTCGATCCACCCCCCAACCCGAAGGTACGTTTGGTGTACAATAAATAATAATTTGATTATTTTGAACTAATACGTTTGTATTTTATTTACTCCAATTCTCGACGAATATTTTATTTTATTCTCTCCCCGCTCACCCCCACAATGAGTGAATGGCGATAAATATCAACAGAAAACACAAATAAATATTGGGGTATACTCGATTTCAAATAGGTTAAATGTAAAGGGATATCCAACTAAATATCGGGTGTATTATTTTAATATAATGGGTCTTTGATTTTTAAATTTACTCTGAGTTGCTATTGGGGGTACGTATACCTTGCAAAAGTATGGAGTGAGAAAAAGGTTAGCCTCATTTTTCTTTTGGTGTGTGAAAAATATTAAAAATTTTTTTGTTTTATAATAATATAGCAAAATAATATCAATTATTTTTACATATCATTGCTTAAATTCATGAAATTGCTAAAATTTATTAGGGTACCTAGACATTTGCTGTCCAAATTTAGAATTTTGTAATTGTTCTTATGAATTATGGTTAATAGTTACGGTTATGGTCAAATAGAGAATGGATTCAGGAAATTAAAAAGAGGTCATAAATTATATCAATTTTATTTGGAAACGAATAATGAAAGCAAAAAGAAAATTTGATGCAGAAAGAATTTATGTACAGGTTAGGGATGCCAATCGGGAAATCCGAAACACGGAATTTTTTTAAACTTGTCCCGGGGTTTTTTGGAATTTTCGGGATTGTAAATTCATATGTACTTTATATTACTGTGTATTCACCTCTACTAAATTTTCTTAAAATCCAAATAAAGAGACTGATTTTGATAAAGATTTGAATATGACTACTAAAATCTGAATTAAAGGCATTAATTCTGCGTTTTGCAAAAGGTCCTGAAAAAAAATTCTATATCACTCGACTTCGATAATAGCATCTCAGATGAGCAGAACCCTACTTCCATTGCTGAAAAGTTATTTGATGCCATCGATTAATGCAAAAGCCCTATAAAATCAATTAATATGGTTACTGATTTAGGTACTCAACTGTCCAAAAAATAGATTTATTTACATCAGGAGGTGGTAGAGGTGAATATTTACAAGCTACATATAGCTAACTTGGAACTATTTTACCAACAAGTGTTGATAACAAAATTTGTTCAAAGTTATCAGATGATATGCTAGATGCTTTAATTTTTTTGAAATATTAATTAAAACAATAATATGTATACGATTACGAAATCCCGAATCCCGGGATTTTTAAAAATCAATCCCGTTTGGCATTTCTAATCCTAACACATATTTTAATTAAAATTGAGGGGCATATAATTTATATGTGATATTTAGTTTTTTTTATTTATTTTTTTCTAAAAATTTAAAAAAGTTTAAATACTCGAAAAGTTGATGTCTATAGCAGATTACTTTTGTTTTCTTTTTAAACCAAGTGGTAATTCCTAGAATTTTTGATATTGACTTTGAGTTCTCATACTCTCCTATGGTACGTAAAAGTCACATGTACTATTCTTCTTGCAATTATCTAACACGTACACGTAGCGGTGACCCAGATATTGTAAACATCTTGCATAAATTGAATGCAACAATATATCATGACAAAAGCAAAATATTTTGTTTTTTTTTTATTGAATTTCCGTTACAGAATCAATAAAATTTGGATTGTAATACAGAATGATATTTGAAAATAAATTGTCTAACACATAGACAAACAGCTACAATATTGCATACAAATTGAATGCAAATATTAAATTTTCCAGTTTCGACAATGACATTTTAAGAAGAATTGAAATGAATTGTTAATAATAAAAACAACAACAAAAATATTTCATAACGAATATGGTTTAACTTCAATAAGTAGAATTTTATTTACAAAAGATGTACGTCCTTAAATAGTGCAATAGAAATACCAATAAATATGAAATATGAAGCGATGACATCTGCGACCGAGTGAATATTCACATCAAAGACTGTAATTTTTGGAATGTATTTAACCCTCTTGGATTTCATGTTGTTTGGTATCGTTCCAAGAAGATTTTGGATTAAAATTAGTATGCGAATAAGACACAAACTACAGCGCACCTCAAAGTCATCGGTCAACCCCAAGTTCCAATCTCTAGTGCATAATATCTAGTGTAACATGAGATCTATGGCACGTAGTGCTGTCCTGTTAAAATAAAACACATTCCTTTGGTATCCAAATCATTTAAAACAGGCTAAAATAAGTTAATAATCATCGACCTATAGTGCTCGCTGTTTGCAAGGACGGCCTACTCAACTTTGTTCGCAGAGCGATAACGACATCGCAAAAGTAAAATCCACAACAATTTAGACTTTTAGTTCTGATGTGGCTTGGTATTGTATTTATAAGTTTTGTTTGTTCACGTATCCATTCATCCAGAAATGGGCCTCATTGCAAAAGATGATTTTTCGATGAAAATTTGAACCAGTTGCCAACTACTCCAGAGTCTATACCGTAGTGTTCTATGATCGTTTATCTACAATTTCTGAGTCAATTGAATTTTGTATGAGTGCAGGCCAAGTCATGACACAAAATTTCTCAAATTGTGGTCTTCAAAAGAACGAGTTCTTGTAAGCGACGTAAAATCTACTGCCATGTATACATAATAAAACGAAATATGAAAAAATATTTCTTCGGCGACTACCTCTTAGCTAATTTCTGGAAGAAACTCTGAGAGTTAGTAATATTGAAATAAAAAAATCTGTCATTCGGAGTCGATTTTAACTGTAGGTCATGCCATGCCACTCATATATAAAATTAACACACACAACATCAGTGGAGTGAGAAGCTAGGTCGTAATTCTGACTGAAGGGTTGTAATGACCAATTATGTATGTATGTATTACGTAGACAAATCAATACAACTTTGTGTGTAAAATATAACGCACTGGCAGCTCTGTTCAAGTTTGTCCGGACAAAGTATAAAATTAAACCAAATCCAGCTGAGAGTTGTACATAAAATAATTTTGTCTTTCTCATAAGAAGAGAGTTGTAAAACAACGTATAAAAAAATTATGTCCACACAAAAACATGTGTAACCCCGCTTTACAGTGATTTGCATCTTGTTTAGGAAAAAGTTAACACTCTGCTTCATTACACATCTAAAGAGTGTATTTTGAATGTGTTCCGCAGTACAATTAATTTATTTTCAACTCCATAAAATTGTTTGTTTTCCCTCTTTATGTTATTTATGTTTTTTATTTATTTAATAATGAACAAATTTCATCGAACAATACCTGCAGCTTTTAACCCAGTTGGCGCCACCGTCCTTTTAAAAGGTCCCTTTATTTTTCTTCTATTTCTTTACCGACACTTGATCTATTGATCTGCTTTTTTACAGAATACAAACAGAACATGTAACAGTTGAATGTGAGAGTTGCAATAGTGGGGTCAGTTGTAATTTGTGGTGAGAAAAACATAGATTTTGGAAACAAATATAATTTTGGCAACGATGGAGAACGAACGTTAAAAAAAACCAAAGCAAACAAGATAATACATTGTTACTTTATTTTTAGGTTGTTTCCTTTATAATCTTTAAATTTTGTGCAATGAAAATCAAAACATTGCTTTTTTTGCTTTTTATTTAGTAAAATTTAATGTTCTTTATAAAGGACAGTGGCAAAATACCCTACCATTAACATTCGCTTTTTACGTTAAACAGATATATGCGCAAACCGTTAACTCTGAACCAAATATTGTAAGAGGTTGAAAATTTGAGCAGCGAAGATCAGGCAGGCGAAATTTTTATATTGCCACCAGAAAATTTCAATATCGACGGTACAGATGAAAATAATGGTGAAGAAAATAATGTGGATTTATACAAATTGCCAGGTTCACAATTGCTTTACGAAGCTGCTGTGAATAGTGTATCCGATGAAGACTTTGATAGCGACGATGACATATGCTTAGCGGACTTTCGTAAACGAATAAAAACAACCAGCCCCATTGTCAAGGTATCACAACTAAAGAAGTATACTTGGGAAAAGAGAAATATAGAACCATCTTTGCCGATTTGGAAGGAACTTTCAGGCTGTAAAATTGAGCTCTCTCCAATGGAAGCTTTTTCGTGCTTCTTCAACGATGAAACTATGGAGCTATTCGTGTACACAAATAAATACGCTACAGATAATAGCCACCAAGGGAATGTTCGTGGCGACGAGATGCGTTGTTTCTTCGGAATTTTGCTGTTGAATGGCTACGGTATTGTTCCGCGGCGGGAAATGTAATGTGAAAGTTCACCAGATGTTCACCATGAACTCGTTTCAAGCGCCATGACAAGAAGCCGTTTCCGTTTTATTATGCAAAACATCCTTTGCTGTGACAATTAAAACTTACAGCAAAACGACAAGTTTGCAAAACTTCGTCCACTTTTCGACATACTTGGAAGAAACTTCATTGAATTCACGGAAATTGAGGAACATCACTGCGTGGATGAATCGATGGTACCATACTATGGAAACCACGGCAATTAGCAATTCATCCGAGGAAAGCCAATTAGATGGGGCTATAAGATATGGATTGCGACGAACCGACTCGGATATAAAGAATGGTTCGAGCCATACCAAGGAAAATTTACACCACTTCACGAAAGTTTTAGGCATCTTGGCTTAGGAGCAAGCGCTATCCTACAGTTTGTGCAAACTTGCAAATCCATATATATATTTTTTTATTTTGCATATAATACATACATAAAGTTTTTGTTATGATTTGAAGTAATATGAGTTGTGTTAATAAAATCAATAAAAAATAACCAATAGTAGTTTATTTTGCCACCGTCCTTTTAAAAGAACGGCATTTTCCGGGGAAACGGTGAAAAACTCGAAGAAAAGTCGGAAACAAACTTTGATTAGCGATGCATTTTCAATATAAAACAAACATAAAATTACACTTTTTCAAAAAAAAAAAATTCGGCGCCAAGTGGGTTAAACAATGTTGATGATGTGCAAGTTTTTCTTTGTAATAAAGCAGTCAATGTCCTTATGAAATATTTTAATTCCTAGTAGAGCAGAAGAATCAAAAGGAGTGTGTTGTGGTCATTAAAGTTCATTTTTATGGTAGATTGGTTATAATAAATAAGTTTATACCACAACCCATTACTGCTATGAATGATATAAATAACAAAAGGGAAAGAACTTTTCTGCTTCAGTTAGTTGGCGTTCAAGTTTTCACACCAATCATCCGTTGTCTTTAACCATATCATACCAAAGTTTGCTATTTTGTTTTTAATTCTCCACCTGCACCCTTTCCTATACAGTAGTTCCACACCCTAAATATTTAATTTCAATGTGTAATTAACCTTACATAAGTTATTATAGGTCAAATGGAAAACTTATACTGTAAAGGAAAGACACTGAATTACAGTATTTTTTAAAAGTATCAAAGGTTATTCGAACAGAATCCACACCATCGTATGACTATCGCGACAGCTGAGAGATGCCACCATGGAATTATAAACGGTAGGCCATTTAAAAGTTTAAATTTAAAAATGCAATAAAACAAAAACAGTTTAAAACGTTACCAAATTTATTTTTTTGTTTTGAAATACAATTGTTTCGGTTATAAACAGAATATTATTTCATTAATATGGCTGCCGCTTCTGGCCTCACAGCACCTCATTTGATCGGACCAATTTTCGCGCAATTTTTTAAGTGTATGGGGTCGTATCACTGCAATGGCATTATGAATGTTGGTCTTCAAATGCTCATTTCCCTCTGGTTTGTTGGTATAACACTTTTTTTTTAACGGCGCCCACAGAAATTAGTCCAACGGTGTCAAATCGCAGCTTCTTGTCTGCCAATTGACAATACCATTTCGGCCTATTAAATGGGCATCTGAAGTCTGACGCAATAAATCGATTGTAGCATGAGATATGTGGCAAATTGCACCATCGTGTCCAAACCAAACACCATTCTCATCAATACCATGAAGAGCAGGTACAAAAAAATCGGTTATCATGGTGTGATTGGTGTCTCCATTGACCATAATAGTTGCGTCGTCCACATTTTAAATGAAATATGGGCCAATAAAGCCTCCGCTCCACAAGACGCACCAAACAGTCACTCGTAATGGGTGCGTTGGCACTCGTATGGATTTTCTAAGCTCCAACTATAGCAAATTTGCTTATTAACGTAGCCACCAAAATGAAAATGAGCTTTATTCGAAAAGATGTTTTTTATTTCATTTTCGTGCAATTTTCGACTAAATGACTTTGTTTTGGAAATAAATTTCCAATATATCCTAACGTTGCTCAAGTGTAAATCATTACGTTCAGTGGAGATAATATACTGAATTTTGTGACAGAATAGAATGACATAAGTATTGCCAGATTCGAATTAAGAAATTAAAATAGTAAACTTTATTGGACAAAATTAGATAGGTCGCAGTGTGTTGACTGTAGACGGACGGGAGGCCACGGTACAATCCCCAGATAGGACAATTTCTACAAAACTAAATAAGACAAAATATTTCTTCGGCGACTTCTCCTCAGCAGATTTCTCATAAGGTTACGAGGGTAAAATAAAATTGCCATGGAAAAGTTTCTCAAAAATCAGTAATTCGGAGTCGACTTTAAAATGTTGGACCCGATATTCATGTATAAAATTAACACACACAATATAAGTGGTGTGAGAAGCTAGGCGGTAATCCTTACAGAAGGGTTGTAATGAACAATTATATACATATGTATGTATGTATGTATAAAAATAAGACCTGTTGGAAGGTCTATACATACTTCTTTTCCTATTTCAACAAAAACTTCCAAAAAGTGTGGAAAATAAAAATTATAAAAACCCTCTTTAAAGACCTACACATGTCCCGACACCTAAAAGTACGCATAAGAAAAATACTAGGAGTATTATCCCTCTGTGTGTTTTGTGTTATTGTAGCAGCTTTGAAAATTTTGTGGGTATGCTATGGGAAACATGGTTACATAAATTTATTATTAATATGCTGTACCATAGAGTTAAAAGAAGGATGAAGAAAAAAAAACTACAAAAGCATAAAACTGACGAGTGTGTGAAGTATTGTCTTTATTGTCATTGATATGGTTTGTCTATGTGACAGTCGCTGTGTTATTCATTCCGGTAGCATAAAAACAATTTTACAGACATCACATTTCATATCCACACTATCATGCATATATGTATGTATGTGTGTTATACATATATGTACACATAAATATTTGTATTTACATAATTTACTTACATAATCCTGTAAGGTTAAAAAGTGTATGAAATAAAATTGAAGAGCATAAGTTTAGCATACAAGACATTTCGTATTTCTGAGATACCATCATGTGAAATTCTTTGAATACAGTGGTGGCCATATAATTAAAACGTTCGTAATGATAGTAAATTATTCATTTAATTTTCGAAATTCAAAAGATAACAATTATTTTCCGGTTCTTTAATCTTAAGCATAAACAGTTTCCAATACATACATAATAACATTACAACCCTTCAGTCAGGATTACGACCTAGCTTCTCAGACCACTTATGTTGTATGTGTTAATTTTATACATGAGTGGAGGAACCTAAAGTTTAAAGTCGACTCCAAACTATAGATTTTTGAGAAACTTTTAATGCCAATTTCACTGTTTCCAATAGAGATATTAAATAGAAAATTTACAATTTTGTAGAAAAAGATATTAAAAAATGTTTTATGGGGTTGACCACACACCACACGTTTACTAGTTTCATTTCTTTCGCAAAATTTTAGGATTTTTGGTTTTACCACAGTTCGCTTATTGACTGTATAAGAGGGAACAAAAAAAGGAGAGTATCGTCCGCAACTTCCGATTTCAATTTCAACACTATAAAAAAGGGAACCAAAACTAGAGGTTTTCCAACTTATCGATAAAATCCCAAAAATAAAGAACACTTTCTTTTTTATTTATTTGTTTTGATGTACAGTATTTTATTCACAATATTGCACTTCACAGTATTTTTTTATTTATTACAACAACACCAACAAAACAATGTCCGAATGCCTTAAATAAAATTATAAACAATAATAATAATAATTAAAAATTATTGATCGATCCAACCAACGAATATTCATTTTCAATATATAGAAAAATTATAAAGACTAAAGGCCTAAAATTACATTAAATTACATTGTAATGTTAAAGTACAGAAAGCGTAAATATAATAATATCTTTTAAATAAAAAATAAATATCTGTTGATAACTTCCCTTCATTCGAACAATCCCATTTATGTCACCAGGAATGAGAACTGTGGATCGTCAGACAAAAACAACTACCAATATTTAATAGGATAACCTTTATTTTTAATAACACTTGTACATTGATTTGGCAAGCTCTGAATCCGACAAATAAACGGATTAATAGCCCTCCTAAATATTTCCATGCTTTGCCACAATTCATTGGGATTTTTGAAATTTTTTCGTATCAGCCGTCTACAACTTCTCAATTGGATTGATATCACGGGATTAAGCTAGTCACAGTAAAATAATGACGTTTTGTTCCTCTTAAGGAACATAGTTACATACTTGCTATATAGAATACTTGTTTCACAAGTATTGAATTGAGTTTACGGTTATTGTCGCGCATGACTGTGTTACATTAACGGTTAATTTTTCTCCGCGTATGTCTAATATTTTTGTAAACATTTGGGTTCATTCTTAAACTGACCCCCAAAATTGGTTCAATACCATGCCAAGTAGAAACACCCGTTACCATGATGTTACCGTTATGATACTTATTGTTCTGACGGTATGTCTAGAATTAAGATGTTGGTTAACTGTTGGTTAGCTAAACTCCATACTTATCTTATTCCATCTAATCCCCATCGACAAAATTTGATTTCGACGCCGAATAAAATATTTTTCCAAAAACTTACTTGTTTCGTCATTATTTTTTTAATAAAATCTAATCTGAATTTAACTTTTTTTTAATTGGCAACAGAGGACCAATTAAACAGAATTAATCTTTTTTACTTTAACATTAATGTTGTTCTTGGCTTTAAATCTTTTTTTGTATTATTAATTAAGTTGCTTGCATTTTAAATCCCAAAGCGATCAGAACTTTTAATAAATAAAAAGAAAATAATTGTAATTGTAATTTTATTTTGAGGCATTTGGCCATTATTTTGTTTTGTGAAAATAGTTAAATTAACTAATTTAAAAATGAATTAAAATTGTTAAAGGAACAACACAGTGTAACAAATAAAAACTATTGTGAAGTGAAATAAACACGGTGTACAAACAGAATTCTATTCAAAAAAGGAGAGTGCAATTTTTTTTGCTTTTTTTTGTGCATTGGAAACCTTCTAATTTTGCCTCCATTTTAGTAGCCTATTGTTCCAATTGGATGAAGGTGTAGACAGAATTTTTTTTAGTTCACCCAATTACATGCATTCCACAATTGCACAGTTGGTTTTATCTAAGCATCAACAGAAACAATTCATTCATATTGTCCGTAAACATTCCACTGTCGTTCCACTCTTGAATAAAGCTTTAACTTATGATCACTTCAAAACTTTATGAGTAAAAATATTTTTTGTATGGAATCTTTATTATTTATGATTTGATGTAAATAGTAGTAAATGCCTTTCAGAAAGTTAATAATTTCGGGATCGTGTACCCAAATAGCAAAACGGATATAACACAGTGTTCACCAATAACAAATTTACAATTTTTATTTTATAGGGCACTCATTAAAAAAAATTTCACAACTTTGACACAAAGTTCTTAAAATCTGTATCTAAATATAAAAGCGATTTCTAGTGTACAGTCACTGAACTTTATATCCATACACAATAATCAGTTTTTATTATTAAAATATTTATAGATTTTCCGAAATTATTGCAGTGTGAAAAATTTAGAAAATTATATTTTCTTTCAGGCGGAACGAGATAGTATGATTTTTTATAAATACTTTCTTTTGTGAATTAACAAAATTTTATAAAACTTAATTTATTTATTTATCTATCGCATATAATTTTTATTTAATTCCGTGTTTCCATATACAGCGATACAAAAGTAGTTGACAGACACCTTATATACCCCCCAATACAACACACATGTCTGCAGCAATCATTCCAATGCTTTACACATCTTAAATTCTCTTCTCCAATGTTATATTTTAACCTCATAAGCCTTAAAAGTTCTTGTGGGGATTTGCAACGGCTGGACGTCAGCCAAAAAAAAAAAAAAAAAAAAAAACACAAGTAAAGTTATAGGCAACCCGTCATTTTCTCTGTAGACCAAGGCATGCCAACTGCTTCCGTTTAACCACACATGACCGATAAAAAGCCAAACCAAACAGAAATACAAAGTTGAAGGAAAAATTTTTATGCTGTTCACTGAAACGTTCGCTGAGTGGGTGAGGAAATTATACCCTAGAGGCTAGAAAAATAATGGACCGAATGAAAATAAATGAAAACCTGTTGTTGCTAAATGGGCAAGTAAACCAACAATAGCAATAACGCCATTAAGAATGTCAGTGGAGTAGAGTGCGAAATGCCAAAAAAAAAATTGGATTTTTATTTTATTTTTCAGTTCAAACCGAAGACGTGATACCCTACTTCGTCATCTAGTTTGGATATGATTCCAAAAGCCTAATCATTTTATTATTTTGATTCTACCTGTTCTCATTATGATTTCTGTAAAACGAGGGAAGAAAAAGAACTGAAAGAAAAACTCAATAGAACAGATGAAACTTGGTTTGAGTTTGGTTAGGTGGAGTAAAGTTTTGTAGTTTCAGTAGACTAAGAGGTCCAGTACACTAAACTGGAATAACAAAGAGTAGAGTTGTGTAACATAACATGCATATAATATAGAACAGAGCTGCTGCAAGACACTATCTGCTAAATTATTTTATTATGAAATAGATAAAGGATAATAAATTGTCAAGGAGGGCTCATACGGAGAGCATTTTAAAACCTAAAATCGGTGATGTTATCGATGCAGTGTAAACTTATCAAATGTCGGCGAAAGCAATCCTGTTAGATTAAAATTTCTTACATTTGGTAGTAAGAGGGCTATAGTTAGAATAATGGGGGACAGGTCCAATTCGTGATTAATTAGGGGTCATCACTACCTGAGTCCGAGTTCCTTATTTTACCGTTACCTGGACAGAATAAGCAAAATCTATAACTTTTGTTGAGCTGAGTAATAAAATTGTATGAACCAGTTTGGAATCTACATATTCTTTTAAGATATTGACTTTACTAGGGTATACCGACTAGTAAAAGGCAGATAATGCTACGAAAGCAAGGGTTTTTGATTCCAGAATTAAATTCTCTTTGGGAAAATTCGTGCGTATCTTCCATTCCGAAATCTACGCCATAGAAAAATGTCCTCAATTCAAGTTAAAACGAAAGTACAGAGGTTGGAGTCGTAGCAAAACTTTCTGAGGACAGACCGCCATACAAGCACTCAGCTGCTACAAGAATTGAGTATGTCCTTGTAAGCTGAATAAGCTAGAGAAAGTAAAAAGAGTCACTCTTTGCTTGGTTCCAGTTCAAGTGGAAATTCTGGACAATGAACAGAAAGATAACCTTTTCAGAAGAGAAACTCCTACACCGTTGATGGAACCATAACCCTTTTGTGAAATGGCCGAGGTATACTCGGTAAAGTTGCCGTAGTCTAGTTCGCAGTCCATCTGCATCGGCTTAAATAGCATTTTACTTGCTGCCAGAAAACAAATTCAGTTATCACTGTAAGGCAACATATGTTGAAGGCAATATTTCCTTTGCCTACCCGAATATCTTCATGCGATATAAAATCCGAACAATTTCAACCTTTTTCTTTTCATTTTAACCCTTTGACGACGGCTGAAGCGATTTAACTTTTTGTTTTATTTTAATAATCTGTGGCCTAATAGTAGTGACGAAAAAAAAATTGCCCTCCTGGATATCCTCTAAGTCCCCCATTTCGATTGGCAAATATAGTTGCCTATGGGTTGAAAGCAATCTTTTTATCCCAAATTATTAATTTTTAGACAGGATTTAAAAACAGTTTTTTTTTTATTAAAAATATAAAGTAAAATACAATAAATCTTAAAAATTTATAATTAGTGTTTTTCGTGATAGTTTCCAAAGCAATCACGGGATGTAGTGAAACAAATAAACACATTGCATTGCACGCAAAAAACATTTGTACGACTATATTCTTTATAGGAAGCACAGCGTTTCCAACATTCACTTTTTTACATTTTATGAAGAGATTTGGGCTTACTTATAAAATGAGGTCCAAATTTGGTTGACGCTGAAAAAGCACGTTTTCTTGAATTGAAGCAACTTAACAGTTCTTTAGCTAAAGCTGCTCGAAATTCAATTGAAGTCACATTGATTGAGGAACTGTTAGCCAATATGAGTTTCTTATATATTATATAACTATTATGAACACATAGCTCAAATAGGTCGAAGAACAATCGTAAATAAAAACGCCAATACTGCAATCGTACTCATAATAAACTTTCTTTTGTTCCATTAGATCAACGCCTCCCATTCCTTTGTTGTAGTGCTGTATAATCAGAAGGCAATCAATATCTATTTTATTAGTTTGTCCAGCAACCTTGATTACCTCTGTTGGGTCAATAAAATTTGAGGCGAGGTAGACACCACGATTGTCCATCCATTTGACGGCGGAAATGCTTTCTGACATGAAGTAACTTGTGTCCCCTCTTTTCATTTCTTTATCCGCCGGAAAATTTTTCGGTATGTGCTTTCTACTACATCGAATAGTTCAACATGCCATTATTTCATTTTGCTGGATAATGTGCATTAAGTTTAGACTTGTAAAGAAATTATCAAAGTAAACTTCAACCCCTTTTTTGCCAGTGGCTTACATAACTGCAGAACAACAGCTTCGCCAAGACCGTGTTCAACAAATGGTTTTTTTCCTGTGTAAATGTCAATATTATACAAGTATCCAGTTTCTGACTCACATAAACACCATAGTTTGAATCCCCATGAAATAAGTTTGTCCTTCATATACTGTTTCATGGCATTATGTCCCTTAAACTTTACCATATGTTCATCAATTGAGAGTTTTTTGGAAAATGTATATGTATATGGCATAGCCTTGTTAATGTGCTCTATAATTGGACGGATTTTGTAGCCACGGTCAGTAACATCAGCCTTACTGTTGTCGCAAAAGTGAAGATTCGCTGCAATTTCCTTAATTTTTGACAATTTAATGACAATTGAGAGGTTTTAATTCTAGAGTTTTTTTAGGAATGATAATTTTCGTTTCAACCCATAGGCAAACATAATTGCCAAACATAAAATGACTATTTTTAGGCAGTTCGGAGTTTAACCAAAATTGTTCATTATATTTTTTGATAGACAAAGGCTAAATCCAAAACATAATTTTCTCCCATCCCCTTGTGCCTTATCTTTACCCTGTAGTAGCAATCGGTATAAAGACCATTATTTGGCCAAATTTGGAGCCTCGTAGAATACAAGTGGAGCCAGATAGGGTTTTGCACTCAACTACATTTTTGTTGTCCCAATCTTCTTCTATAAAACATTCTCTGACATATTTGCTCTATCTATAACCTGGACAAATATATAAGCCAAAAACCCCCGGCCAAGCATACTTGCCTATGGTCGTCAAAGGGATAAAAAGAAAAGTCTTTTGAAAAATATTGAAATGTTCGCTTGCGACTAACTGTTAAAATAAATTTTACTTTCGAATGCTCAACACCAAAACGTATGTCATAAAGATCGGGTTAAAAAAAATACAGAAAGTGACAGCCAACAACAGAACCAAGAAAAATAAAAAAGTGTGAGAAAGATTTCAGTATTTCACACAAATTTAAAATAATTTTATGCAGCAAAACTAAAAGCCGAAAAACAATATTCACTTGGCCAAATGTAGACTGCTTTTCTAAAGCAAAGAAAAAGCCAACGACATACTTAATGTTGAAATCCTTTAGTAATAAAAAAAAACACATTTAGCATGTCATGTTAAAATTTTGTTCTACAATTTGAAGTTAAATAGCATGCATTACACTGAACGGAAACTGATACAGCAGAACTTGTTATTGTCTAAACTGCCAAATTATGAAAATAGGAAACATGTTAAATGTTTGTTTCTGCTTCTTTCTTGTTTTACTAGGATATATTTATTTTCCACTTTTTATTACGTTTTCTAGCAATTCTGTTCTACGTCAAGTCTAAAACAAGAAACAGCACAAAATGGAAATGCTGTTGAATGTAAATATCATAAAATATTCTTATCAAAAACAGAGTTATTTCAAATCTTGAGTTTATTTGTTGCTTCTTATCCTTTTTATTAATTCGTCTTATGCTATAAACACAATAAACACAACGCAGCAAGCACAACAATTTTGCAATAGCAGCCTAAGCTAAGCTGCATGCGTATTAATTATAAGAAAGACAGCGGCAGCAAAGCATAAGTAAAACAAATAAACCATAAACACTTTATTATTCGTTTGTCAATAGTGTCACTAAAACGTTTTTGTGCATTTAAAACCTCTATTTCATCTATTTGACTTGTTGGAAGTCACGGCTATTATGACTTTTTAATTCTTACGAACTTTAGGTGTATTTGTTCTTTAGAATGTTTAAATACTCTCCGTTATTTATTGTTTCTTAAATAAATTCCAAACTGCTCTTATCCGGTGCAAGAAAAATATCAAGCATTTATGTGCAACTCCTGCTAGGTAACAAAATAAAGGATGGGTCATTAAACGGCCATCAAACGTTTGACGCAATAAATTGATTGTGGCATGAGATGTGTGCCAAGTTGCATCATCCTGTTGAAACCAAACATCGTTCACATCAATATCATGGTGCGATAGATGTTTCCATTGACCGTAATGTTTGCGCCGTCCTCATTTTCAAAGAAATAGGGGACAATGATACCACTGCTCCACAAGCCTAGCAGCAACTCGTTTCCTTGCCGTTCGCATCTTCCCCCTTTCCACCTTTCCTAAAAAACCTGCACAATGCACTGCATGAGTAGGGACCATCCCCTGAGTGCTGGTTTCATAAAAAAAAAAAAAAAAGCCGATTCAATACTCTGTAAAACCACATGTGAGTTTTCTGAACCCCAAATATGGTAATTTGGCTTATTAACATACCCACCTAGATGAAAATCCAAAAATTTAATATGTTATGGAAAGTTTTAGCCTTGATGGAGGAGTACTTAACAGTGTGGAAAATATGAACAAATATTTGTCAGCTTCAGTCATTGATTAGACTACTTAATTCAACTACTTAATACAACTATATAGTAAATTATACAATATATTGGACATTAAATAAGTTGATGTAAATATTTGATATTTATTACTATATACACTAGAGCCCCGTCTGGCGTCGATCCGATTTGCATCGTTTCGATTTGTGTTGCTTTTTAAAAATTGAGAAAACTCAGCTTGCGTTGTTGCAATTTCAACTTGCGTCGATTAAATTTAGTTATAAAAGCCGAATTTGAAGGAATGGAAGAGGATTTCATTAACGAACTTTTATTGTCTCTACGATGAGGAGCCTGATAATGAAAATTTATTATCCATTAATATTCAGCATGCTTTAAAAGATGATGTCATGATAAGTGATAATACATTAGAGGAAAAAAATAAACAATCGCCAATATTTCCAAAGCTATGCTATTTATTTACCATGCATTGGATATATTTTCGGAAAACGATCCTGACGAAAATCATAGCGCGGGCGTAGCATCAACTGTTGACCAAGCCATTAGTTGTTACAAGGAAATATATAAAAAAAATCTCTAGAAACTCAACAAACCTTAGGCAGTTTTGTTAACAAAACTGTAAGTCCAGCTAATCAAATGGATATAATGGTGTTTTCTTTTCTACCAAAAAATGTGCATTCTGCATGTGCAAAATGCAATTTTGTGTTTGTTTCTTAAAAATGTTTCGCCCTCAAAAAGGGTGGTATGTTTTATTCTAAATAAATCGCACTTGTCAATGGTGGAGGGCATTGCATTTTATGCCCTGTATAAATCGAGAGTGCTGGTAATGCCCTGTAAAGCAGATGACTTTTCTTTATTTATAGAGCTGCCAGATGAAATTTAAAAAATGCCGCATGGTATCTTTATCCAATTTTGAAGTTAATTTTTTCATTGTTTTGTGGAGTAACCTTAAGGAAACATTACATTATTAAAGATACATGGTCAGTAATTTAAAGAAATTGCATTCAGTGTTAGAACAGTGCTAAAAAAATTTTTTTTGGTTATAAAAAACAGCGCTCAAAAAATGAAATCAAAACTTTAGCTATCTGGCAACACCTTTCTCATATTTACATATTTTATTGAAAACAAATCGAAAAATACAATATATTTTTAAATCTAAAACCTTAACGTTAATAAATATAAAACATTTAATACGTACAAAACACTTTTTTTTTAATTAATTTTAAATATTATTATTTACATTGAACGACTTTTGAACAAATTGCCAATTCCTCATTCATTTTCTTAATAAGTGGTAAACACAGGGCATACCCTTTTTTAATATTTGTGTTATGTTCTTCTCAAATAAAAAATTACATTACAACAGGGGTGGTCAGAAATTTTTTTAATGCATCTTGTAAGAGGGTGACATTTTCTTTGTAGAAAAGAAAACACCATAAGTGTTGTTGATTTGGGTTGATTATCGGAAGATAGCACCACAAAAACTAAACAAAGCTCGATTTCTTCTTTAAACTTTACTTTTTTATAAATGAATTTTATTGTCTTTTGTTAAGTTTTATTTTTGTTAATTTATTGTTTTGTTATTTCTTTATGATAATTAAAAAAAACTTTACTGAACTTAATAAATAATGAAAAATGTTGTAATACTTCTTTTTTATCCGAAATATTAAGTTATTTTGCTTCATTTTGAATTCTTGGTCCCAATAAATTAAATTTTAATGCATTTGTATAGAAAAAGTTGATTTGATTTGCATTGTTTCGATTTGCGTCACAATTCTCCGGTCCCCATTAACGACGGGGCTCTAGTGTAATCCCTACTTAATTAGGTAATGTATTCTAAAGTAACATTTATTTTATCATGCTACCGATTGATGTGTAACTTATGTAAGAAATATTTAAACATCTTAAATAAAAAAAAAAAAAAATAAATTCCGAAATATACAACTTTCACCCCGAATTCCTTTCATTCTTTCAAGGAATTCTACTGACTAACATAGTTTTTCTATGCCCTAATAAATACCATGCTAATAGTAGTTTGTGGATGGCTGTAAGATAATAACAATGTTAATGCCTTTATGAACGCATGAATCGATTGTAATGATAATTAATTTGATAAATACAGGCTTAATTTTAATAAGCATGTACTTAAGATGCAATGCATGTAAATGTAAATGACTACCAAATTGCTTTATTTCCCTAAGCTACTTAAATATGAAGTTGTGAATGAAATATGGTCATGTGTATGTATTGGGTTATTCATTTAGTGGCTTCAAAACCATCGATGTTGCAAGGATGTCATGTGTTAAATATTTTTCAATTGAAATGTTGTTTATTTAACAAACGGTTTGCCATATAAAAAGCTTAAAAATAATCAAAACTTACGGAAATTATTACTTAAAAAAAATGTTTCGCCTCAACTGTAGGTTTTTATGTATTTTATTTAAATTTTACTTTTGATACCGGAAAATGCATAACTCTTTACATTGCGTTGGACTAGAATTTTTCTATTAAAAGTCATTATTAGAGCAATAATATGTACTGAAGTATGTAACACTTAATACATTCATTTTGCAATACTTGTTAATGTATACGTTTAATAAGATTATGTTGTATATGAAAGTATAAATATTAAAGCAATGATATGGCGAGTTTAAATAATGGAAAAAAATTTCCTTTTTTTAAAAGACTTCAATCCCTTGTAAATAATTCGTGTAGCAAACTCCCTGATCCGAGAAAGGATAACATCAGTAACGAACATCATTGGAAGGTAAGGCAGCGGCTCTTCTTTAGGCAGAGTAAGACCTAATCAGCAATATTTGTTCACCATTTATTTCGGATTTTCCAACAAGGACTTTCAAACTTTAACAGTTAATAACGAACATACATACATAATCGGTCATTACAACCCTTCAGTCAGGATTACGACCTAGCTTCTCACACCACTTATGTTGTGTGCGTTAATTTTATACATGAGTGGTGGGACCTACAGTTTAAAGTCGACTACGAACGACAGATTTTTAAGAAGCTTTTCATAGCAATTTTATTTACTCTCAGAATTTTTGCCAGAAATCTGCTGAAAGGAAGTCGCCGAAGAAATATTTTCATATTTTCGTTTTGATGTCTGACCTGGGGTTTGAACTCGGGCCTTCAGTCTAATAAGCCAACACACTACCTACTAGACTACGGCGACTACTATCTTCCAACAAGGACTTTTAAATTTTAACAGTTCATCTTGTTGAAAATTATCTTTCAAATTATCCGTCACTTGTTCAGTCTATTTTGATAAATCGCAATGTACGAATATATGTAGCATTGAATAACACGTGCAAATAATAAAATGGTTTTATCTAAATCGGTGTTCTATAGGGGCGCCCTGTATGTTCGCTGAATTAAGCTCTAGCGCATGATTTAGTTACTTTGGTTGGGTAGATTATACTACGCAGAGCACGTGGGGTTATTAAAATCACTGAAAATGAAATTTAGCACATTTTGATGGGAGCCAATAGGAACGACGATGATAGATAAATCAAAGACTTCTGATACAAGACAATGATTAAGACGTAGCTGATGTTAAAATTAAAGGAACGGTATTCAAATAGCCAAAATCTTCCGAGCTTTTAATATTTAAATTTAAACGCGTCTCTACGCCAATTAGAAACGTTTAACCTGTTTTTAAATGGGGCCAGGGAGCATACATTCCTTAAATTAATAGCTTGGTACAAGAAATATCGGAAAAATTAATTCGATAATCTCATAAAAATGATCGAGAATTCTCTACGAGTTATCATACTTTGCCATAATTGATTTAAAATTCTATGAATAAAATTCTAAGCTTTTTGTTTCCCTTCTGATTTTTAATTTTTTTTAAATATGCCAATTCATGCAGTTTAATTTCTTTGAGACTTTGTTTACCAAAACGAAAAAGTTTAAATTTATCAAGAAACAAATTCGTTTTCTCTTATAATTTTTTACTTCCGACGTTAATAAGCTGTTGCATCCTCTTTTTGTTTTCTTTCCTTAAACTCTTTCACTCTTTTTAAGTTTTCTATTACAATCTCTCATTTGTCAGTTCAGAGGAAGAAAAAGGAACTGAAAACGGATGAAACTCTTGATGAAATTTTTTTTCCATATTAACAGAAGAAAAGCAGTTTAAAAATAAGCATGAAGGAGTGAAAAACTAGACTGAGTAATGGTTGGTAATAATAAAATCAGAAATTGCAAATAATGATGACAATATTTTCCAGTTAAATTAGGTTTTTAAGTATGGCAATAAATAAAACTGAGAAGAAGAGGAAAATTAAAAATTAAAAAAGATAAGTGAAGTGTAGTCTTAATTAAAATGGATAAAGTTCTTGCAATGAACTTCAAACAACTTCTTTTCTTATTTTTTTATTTTTTTATAAGATTTTTTAGGTAGAGACGAGTGGGCTTGTTCGCTATTCCACTCATATGCGTGATTTAACGCATCTGGATTATTCTTTATGAGATTATATTATGTTAGTGGTTTATGTCGACAAACCAGCGCCTCTTGAAGTATTTGAAGAAAATAATCAAGTCATCATAGACACATGTAGTCTTCTGAAACCTCTTGGCAGGAATAGTGTTAAATTTTAAGAAAATTAAATTATTGGTTTCAAAGGCTTATTGATGACGAACAACATTTCTTTTTTGAGGAATTTTTCATGGCAATTTAGAGTTTGAGCCAGAAATCTGCTGAGAGGAAGTAGCCGAAGAAATATTTTTTCATATTTCGTTTTGATCGAGATGTATGACCTAGGATTTGAACCGCAGCCTCACGTCTAATAATCCACTAACTACTAGACTACGCAACTTCGTCGATAGATATAGAGTTCATAAACACATGCACATAATAAAATTGTTTTATCAAAATGGATATTCTGTTTGGGCAACATAACTGTCCTACCGAGAAGAATATTCGTAACATTGTGGATAAATTCAAGTTCACTGGTTCAATAGAAGATTGGCCAATAAATAATAAATAAATAATTAGTTGACAGAATCAGCAAATGCTTCGAAACGAGATTAAAATATAAAACTGAATGCAACAATTTGGTTACTACCCACTGTCTTAAGAAAGCTATCGTTCTGTGATGTATATACCGTGGTACAAGAAGAGGGTATTTTCTCAAAAGAAGTTTATGTCATCGAAAGACGAGCTCTGTTTTTATTGGACAAAAAGTACAAAGAAATACAACTGAACGTTGTATAACTATCTGACAATCATACAGTCAACCAAGCACTCAGCTCCCTGAGGTTAACTTGAGATGAGAATAGAATAATTTGAATAGGGAAAATATAGGCATACTCTGCGTGATCACAATTCAAGTTTGAATTCACGGTAATACGTAGGTAGATGAGCTCGTAAGCTTCCATGGCATCGATGGGGCTAGATCTACTCTCTGTAGAGCAGGAAAAGGAGATTTGCTTACTCTACTCTGCGGAGATATAAAGAGTTAGAGACTCTTCTCAAGTCAAACTAATTTTAAGCAATCTAAACACTTGGTCATTACTGAGAGCATATTGTGTCTTGTATTAGATTAGCCAGAAATCTAAAACTAAAAGCATTATCGGGCATTAGAGACACAAAGAACATTTCACAGAATACTAATCAAATCAATGCAAATATTTTATAATACCGTGATAAGCAGAACGAATTACCAGGAAACATACCAAAAAACCTTTGCGGCGATAATTAATTCCAAAGGGATATACCTGGATGTATGTATGTTAAATACTAGGCAGCTAGTTATTCTTAATGACACCGAACAGTATTCTGAGAGAAATGTTATAGTGATACTTAATACAGATTGAAGGCAATACAATAATCATTTTGTACTCTTACTACCTTACTCTACAAATGAATCATACAGTGGAAACAAAAATTATGATCTTCCACTGCCCTTAAAGATCTCATTTGAAATGTGTGGTTCCATCGGGTAAACCACACGACAACCAAATCTATTTCATTTTGACAAAAGTCTGTAACGATAGCATGATCCATTGATGTTAATGTTGTCAAGTTCTTCGTATGGTAGAAGTACGCCCCAACAATGTCATCGGGCAATCGAAAAGAAACATGTGGCAGAGCAAACTGACAACTCTTGCAATACCTCTGGTTACCTTTCATGCTAAATGCCGCAATTCTATTTGTTTAAGTAACTATTGAGCCAACAATGGGCCTTGCCATCGAATATAATTTATTGATTTCTGCAACACAATCCTCACACTACGAATTTTGGTCGCAAAAGTCCCTAATTTACAAGCAATATTAATTTCTGTTCTAATCGTAGTGAATTGATATAACAACAAACATTTCCAGAATAAATTTAAATAAAATACACAAACAACAACGAAACAACGATGTTTACATTTACAGAGATTTTGAGAATGCAAGTCATTCTCCTTCAAGAGCATTCATCAGACTGTTTACCCTGCAATATAAAAAGCAAGACAAAGCAGGCAACGGAGTCAGTAACAATTCAGTCAGTCTTGTGTGAAGACGCGTTGCTTGTGAAGAGAATAATCGTGGTTTGAAGATCTCTGTTGTGAATATCTAACGAACAATTGTTAGTGTTTACGCAGAAGAGTGTAAAGAAGAATAGTAAACAAAGCAAATTGTTGTTGTTTACATCAAGTTGTGAACAGTGGTAGACAAAATTGTGCGAACAATAAAGAATTTAATTAAAACTGAACATAAATTTATTTTTATTTCCAATCTACGAGCTCATAGTATTTAAAATATGAAAAGGTAAAATCATAACAGTATCCTTATCCCTTCTGTTTGTAAAATTTTCATTGCTATTAACATTGTAGTTGTTGTAGCTTTGTAGTTGCGGTATACAGTATTTTAATAGTTGTTGTAGTAGTGGTAACAATTTGTGTATTTTTACAAACATTGTACAATTTCATTGTTTTAATGGTTGACTAAAATCACGCTAATAACTAGTGTTTTGGGTAATTCTGTTTTTGCATGCATGAGTTGCAAGGAGAAAAATTTTTTTTTTAATTTTGTTGTACCAGAGTGTTTGTATTTCTCAAATTATGGTGAGGACGAACAACAAAAACAATAACAAAAAAATAAAAATTTGTAATTAGCCACGTTTTAAAGTTGAATTTAAGCTTTTTTTTGACCCGATACAAAAAAATATGTAATATGTTTATCTTGTTCAGTTTTTGCGATGCAACATATGCGTTTTAAAACTCGCTACACTTTTTTGTTTCAATAATTTATTGCCACTGAAAAAAGTTAAACTTTGTTGTTCTACTTTAGTTGTTTCGTTATTTTGTTTTAGTTTGTTGTTAATTTAGTTGTGTTTATTCTTATCTTTTCTAATGTGTTGTATACAATACATTGACATTTTTTTTTATTAAAGTTTTAGGTTTTTGCTGGAACTGAAGATTAACAAGCATGTTAGGTTAGCGGGTAGCTTGCCGTTCACCGGCCAGTTCACTCGGTAGTGTTATTTAGTGTGAGGTAAGCTCCCTTGTCATGATCCGTTAATGATGGTTTTGCACCACTCCGAGCTTCAGATGAAACCTGTCAGTTCCCTGAGTGGCATGTTTGCCACCATGCTCAGATTTCGAACATTCTGTCACCAAAAAACCGATTACGTCTATCCTGAAGGGCAGGGCACTCGCACTCTGTTCTACCGATTCCGTTTCCCATGTGTGTATTAGTTATTCTAAATGTTTGGTTGGCAACATTTAAGGTAGAGGATTTAAACTTCGGCCATATCTCCTATCTTTGAGTTTTTACGTCTCTGCTACCTTCAATTATAGTATATTTTTTTATATTTTTAATTGTACCTTTTAGACGTATTTTCGTATTTTATTTACATACACATTTTGGTAGCAAGGGTAATAATCCTTGATAGTAAGGGTAATTATCCTGAAATAATATGTATAAAAAATTTATAGAGCAACAGTGGAACTCAAACATATAGAGTAAATACTCTCACACTAAGTGACCGTATTTAATGTTTAATTTATTTTTTTTTGTTCATTATTTTAACAGAGCACTTAACGTATGAGCAATTATTAATTTAAAATAATTATTAAATAAATAAGGTTAAGTTTATAAAAATTTTAGTGTTATTAAGTAATTCAACTTAAAGAAGTTATCATGCATTGATGTCAAGGATATAGTTTAGGATATATATTGTTACGTTTTTACCTGTTAAAAACGTTTGATATATGAGCTCGTAGATTGCAATAAAAATAAAAATATTTTTGTGTTCAGTTTTAATTAATTTCTTTATTGTTCGCGCAATTCTGTGTGCCAGTATTCCCAACTCGATGTAAACAACAACAATTGCTTTTTTTCTTATTCTGCTTTACATTTTGCATAAACAATAACAATTGTTCGATCGATCTATATAATGGAGATTTTCAAACCACAATTATTCTCTTTACACGCAATGCGTCTTCACACAAGACTGACTGAATTATTTCTAACTCCGTTTCCGGCTTTGTCTTGCCTTTTATGTCGCAGGGTAAACAGTCTGAAGAATACCCTTGAAGGAGAATGACTTCGCAAAAATGATATGTTGTTTACGTTATTGGTTTTTGTGTATTTTGTTTACGTTTGTCCTTGCAGTGTTGTTGTTGCCTGTTTGTTTACTCGTTTATCCCTTTTTTTATACTGATGTAGTTGTATTGTTTTTGTTTTACAGCTTTTGTGTACAATTTAAACGATGTGAAAGCAAAACACCATTTCCATTTTCGTAACAATATTATACAAATTTTCATATTTATTATTCGAAATCCCGTATTAGTATTGTGTCCTTAATTACTTGCACACAAGTTTAAAACACGTTTGTTCAAATACCATAGTAGTGGTATAGAAATATAATTATTATTTATGTTGTTATATGTATTTGTTTGGTGTTTTTTTATAATAAATATTCTAAAATCTAGTTTCTCTATGTTTCATTATTAAAAAACATGTGGGAAATAATTAAAATGAAACACTTTTCCCATTTTCCATTGTTTTTAGTTCAGGGTGAATTGTGTTTATGATAAGATTTATTTCATATTTTTCCATAAATGTTGGTAATACCATTAAAAGCATTAAAAACATTAAACAAATTGAAGGTACAATTTTTTTATGTGGTTTATTTAGAAATAGTTTTTTTCTAATGTGAAGTAAAAAGAAATTTATTTTAAAGGGTGTTCCATTTAAAATTTTAATTTAAAAATTTTATAAAACAAATCTGAATACTAAGACGGTTTAAAGAAAAATTCCTGTGACAACACTGTCTTCGTTTACTTCGCCTTCTTAAATCGAAATTACAGATAACAAGTTATCAAATAGACACGGTAATGTCAAAATTTTATTGATAATTTGGCATAGACGAGTTCACAACTTGGTTTTTGAAAATGCAGTCTTTTCCGGATATAAGTACTTTTATTAATGCTTGCAACAGAAAAAATAGCTGCGTATCATTCAAGCTGATGCAATTCTATTTATCTCATTGACAGCAATGCTTTCTTATTCGATGGAATTCCGGCTGGTCTGTAGGCTGACGTATAAAACAGGCTGAATTTGAACGATGGCTTTAAAATAAAAGTGAAACAAAAAAGTTTTCCTGTCGACCACATACATACATACACTTTCCAAATGCTCTTCTTAAACTATGTCAATGCTTTGCTAAAGTTCTTCTTAAACATGTGTTGTGATCCTCAACGAAACAATATTTTGTTTTTTTTTTTTTCGCTTTTGTTTTGGTTTTCTTTATAAAAATAAAATTTCTTAAGTAAATAAAGTCTTCAGTTTCTGTATGTGTCTTCATGTTTAAGCCACTGTCGTTATGCTTATGTTGCCATGTATTGTGGTTTCCTTTAACAGATACAATCCTTAACCCAATAGCCATATTGTAGCAATGGCAAGGATGTTTTCAAAGTAATTGAATATTAAACAAGAAAACTTTTTTCTCTTTCCTGTTCGAATTGGTTCTCCTTAGTCTTATCCATGTCATGTTGGAATCTTGTTGGTTAAAGATGTGGGTACTTGTTTAAAAATTTCTGTGAAGAGAAAAAGGTTCTTAAATGTCTATTCTTCAAGCAAACAGTTGTATGTACGTGCTCTTTTAAAAGAGTTTGTATTAAATGATGACTGAGATGAGCAAAGTACTGAGGTTGGCATGTTTGGGCATCACAAGTGTTCTGAAGTGCATGCCGCATGCTGGCCTCGAAGTCATCTTGTCTCTACAACCATTAGATATGTTTAGCTCATGTACAGTAGGGCACACTTCAATACTGCATGAAGTAGAACCGAACCACCCAGGTTTTAGATGCGACTACATGGTACCAGTAACTGTTTTCGGACGAACATACGAAACTCACACTCCCACACGGGAAGAATGGGTTGTTGAAGATGTCACCGGAGACGGTGATATAACGATCTTCACCGATAGCTCAAAAATGGAATGTGAAGCTGCATCTGGGGTCTATTCAGATATACGAGTGAACTGCACTTCAAAGCAGACGACATCGGTTTTTGGATGACAGAACGTCTAAATATCTGGAGTATGGCGGCGAACGTGCCACTAAGGGAACTGGTCGGTTTCATCTGAAGCTTGGGATGATTTAAACCGACAACTAACGGATCATGTCAAGGGGGCTTACGTCACACAGTGTAACACAATGGGCCATATAGACCATCGAGTGAACTTGCCTATGAACGGAAAGCAACCCGATAACCTAATCTAACCTGCTTTAGAACATAAGCTTTTTTATATATATGATGTCTTCTTCCTTTGAAGGAGCATACATACATATCTGGAGCCGTCAAAATCAGTCAATATATTTTGGTTTGGTTGTGTACATCATAATTTTTTTTATGATGGAAAATCTTTGAAACTACTGGAAGGAGACGCATTTGCGATAAGTTTTGTTGAGCTACTTCATCTTTTGCTAATAGAATTATATGGTGCGGATGCTCAAATAAAAGCGAATAGATTGCGAATTTTAAGCAATGCATCAAAGGCAAAAAGGTTAATGCCAGGATTCTTTCAAAAGCAAGGAAATTAGGTTTACTATGAACTGAAGTCGAGAGACGTAGACCGATGATATTTCATGTCTGAAATGATTTAAAAATTAACTATTTTTGCATCACATTATCACTGGCGATGAAAAGAAAATACAACTTTACATACTATGCAACTTTATAAATGTGTCAGTAGTTGTGTAACAAAGAAATGTTGTCCATAATATCAGTTGCCATTTTAATTCTCTCTGAAAAACCCTTGAAATCAGGACAAGTGACCACATCATAAACGTATTATTTGTTGCAACAATTTCATTCAAATAAAAAAGTAGTTACCTCAGGAGTATCAAAGAATATACGAGTATAGTTCCATACTTTTGTATAGATTTAGATTGAATTGAAAAGATTACATGCTTAAAAGCTCACATAATTGTTTCAGTTGCATAACAAACGATTTTTCTCCATTGTCACACTAACACTTCGTTTCATTTTCTACTATTATGGTATAAGCGTTGTAATAAAAATTTAACTTTAGCAACTGCCAACTCCAATAGACTTGTCTATAGCAACTAAAGGATATGCTCGTAAATCAGAAAAAAGAACAATAGGAGATCAAAAGTTCAAAAATATGTTAGGTAAAGTTTGCATAACATTGAAGCAACTTATGTTTGAAAGGCAGACAATGGTGAACATTAAAGTTATACGTACAATATATACTGTGGCTTCTCTTCAGTTGTCGAATAAATATTTGGCCCTTTATACGTACAATATAAGGCTTTAATCATTTTATCATTACATACACACATACATTGGTCATTACAACCCTTCAGTTGGGATTATGATCTAGCATTTCACACCATATGAGTGGCGGAACCTATAGTTTAAAGTCGACATCGAAGAGCAGTTTTTTTTACTCTCAGAGAGGTGGTCACCGAAGAAACATGTTTTCATAGACTACGGCGACTTCATTATTTATCATTACTGTCCATTTCTTCTGTCCATTGTCTTCAGATTAAAATTACGAACTGCTGCTATGCTAAGCATAAGCTCTCCATTCCACACTTAAGGACTTTAGATCACTTAGTCTCTACTTCTTGCTGAATATCATGGCGGGATGTTAGCCATGATGTTAACTTACTTACTGTCCAAGAGACAGCACGCGTGCCATAAGACAAAGTCTATTGAGACTGCTCTGCATAATTTGACATGATCGCTGGTACCGAAGGGGCATACCCTGGCTGGCTTTATAGACATTAAGGGAGCCTGCAATAATGTGGAACTAGGTGGTATAACCGGCGCCCTGGCAAGACTGGATATACAAGACACTATGGTGACCTGGATATCTATGGAAAAACTGTCTATCCGACGCCAAGGAGCTTGCATATTACCAAAGGGATTCTCTTCTATGGAATCTTGTCATGAATAAGCTGATGTGACACTGGAACAGCTTAGATGTGAAGCGTTCTCACAATTGTATTTTGCGGACACTATTATTAGCTACCTACGATAACTTCTTTATCACTAGAGATCATTTTATGCCGCTTTCCTTATGACCTTTGCTGTACGGGTTTGGCGGCTAGTGTTACTAGGCGTCTCTGGCCGACTGGATAGTGGCTTGTAGCGAAAATTGGTCATGCGATGGACTTGAAGGAATTCGAGAATATAAGAAGTATTGATTACATGTTAACATGAAATAACTACACAGGGAAAATCTGGACATCAGTTTCAACTAGAGATACTGGGAAGAACAGTGCAGTGTACATAGCTAACGATTCAGCTCAGATTTCTATTGATGGCTTCAAATTAAATAGAGCCGTAGGTGGTGGTACCATTGCTGAAACGGTGGGCATAGCTAAATCCATAAGGATCACTCAGCAAATCAGAATGCGACAGGGACTATAAGAAACGGTTAGTTATTACATAACCTTCTGATAGACAGGCAGCTGTTAAACCACTGGTTTCTGAGGTAATGTTCTCTAAGGCAGTACATAGCTATCGCAGGCATCTCAACTAGATAGCGGATTGCTTAATTGTTAACATTATTATTTTGGTATCGGGAATCAGCGATATTTCTGTGAAACGGATAGTTTTCCATGAAGCCGTAATTCATAAGACCATAAGTCTAAATGAGTATAGGCTACCTCCTTAGTTGTTGTCCAACCAATCGGCCAACCAACACTACCAGTTGACACGCATGTAGGAGGTTATGTAACTGGGATTACTGAACAGAAATGTCAACACAGTTTGATAATCTCAGCTGTCAAACCATACCATAGTTACCTTTATATTTGTCAAGCAGATAAAACAAAAAATATCCCGATTCCTAATTTAACCGTAGATCGAACCTTAAAAAACACAATTCGAGCTTATGTATCACTTTTGATACACACTAGTAGTAGTACATAGAATTGTTACGATTATTGATAGATTTTGTCACAAAATTTAAATATTTTGATTTATTTTAATTCATTTTAATAAAACTATTTTATATTATTACATTTTATTATCACTTTTATGAAATTTATGCCAACATTTTTTACATGATGTACGCTGCAGCAGGGTTTTTTACGGAAAAATCAAACACTTCATGTCAGTTTGGTTTTATTTTTTTCTAAATGATAATAATTTGACATCTAGCACCCTGGCTTTAAGTTTCCAATAACGCTCTCAATTGAGGGCTGGTTGCAACCACATGGTACTAAACATTCTTGTATTACGTTAGAAATATTTGTTGTCAACGTCATGTGAGGTAAAAACGTTTCTCGTTGCAATAGGACATCGATTATGTCAATAAAAATGCTCTCTCTTTGATTCCTTTCTGGTTTCCCGGATACAGGTTTCCCCAAATATGACTGTAAGTTGTTGCTACGTACGTAGCATGTACTTGAAACTGCTAATTCGATTTCGTTGGACAACGAAATTAATAACGATCATAAAATACAATTAGTTACTAATCTACAGTGACAAAATTATTGGGATTATTAAAAGCTGAAAAACTTTCAGCACAGTTTTCGAAAAGGCGTATTAGGGGTAAATTTTTCATCATTTCCGAATATTACATTAAAAAAGAGAATGATTCTGTTATCTCATACGTACGTAGTTAACCGAAATATTATCTTTCTGTAATATCTATGAAAAAACATGGAATGGAATACTTTTTTCTAATGTTTGTCTTTCACGTGAGATAAATATGAGAAGCAGTAAGACAGGCGCTACAATATTTCAAGAAAAAGCTGCAACCAACCTGCAAGTAAATTGGTAATATTTTCTCTCCCAAACTACTAAAGGCATACGGTTTTCTGTTTCAAGTAGTATCATCTTTGGCGATACACATCCTATTGTCATGTTTGTTGCTGCCAATACTTTCGTCAGTTCATAAGACGAGGTTCTTGTTCAGAGTCTTCAGCAGCAGGAGTATTTTTACATATATACATAAACGGTCATTACAACCTTTCGTTGGAAATTGTAATTGTCTGTTCTGAGGTTTAAACCTTGGTCTAACGCCTAATGAGCTAACATGCTACATAATAGACTACGACTACTTTAACCAATATCAAGAACATATCAAAAGCACAAAATTCAATCAAATCCACTTTCTTCCAACACTCAACTTCCAATTCCGTAAATAATGTATGATTTACGAAAAAACTTCACAAAATCTTTGAGAACTTAAAAAAATTACATACACAACACCAGAGAATCCCTAGGAAAGTCGTATGTATCAAAAATGATACATAAGCCAGAATTATGAAGTTTTTGAATTTTTTAAGTCCTGTTTAAAATTTTCTCTTTTTTATTTGGTTTAAAATAATGCCGATAACAAGACTAAGGAATTAAAAAATATCAGGCATTTAACTTTTTCTGAATTAAAATTATAAATTCTCAAAAATTTAAATGTGTCGTTTTTGATACAAAGCTGGATCTACGGTTAATTTTTTTCATGGCATCTGTGCAAAGAAACGTAAGTACAACTAATGAAAAAATTTATAAAAATATGTCAATGAAAGTCTCTTATTAAATGCTTTGGTAAAAGAAATTGTTTCATAATTCTCTACTACCACAGACACAACTTCATCAATGTTTATACCCTTTTGACATTTTTTTCATATTTAATATCAAACGAACTAGAGAGAGTTCATTATTATTGAAAAATACTCGCATTTATTATGTGTATGACAAAAGTCCTCCTTTAGAATATCATCAAAAAAAAAATTCGTTTTGGCATTGACAAAATAAACCACATGCAATGCCAGATTGCCCGTTGGACGGTTTAAGGAAAAAATAATAAATAAAAATGCAACAGAACATAAGAAGAGACAGCATAAAAATCGTAATAAATTTTGCTATGAGTTACATGACAAACGACAGTAGAAAAACAACAAATAAATAAATTTTATGTGAATGTAAAAACAGCAAAAAAAATGTGTAGAGATTTAAAACCTCAACCCATATATGTGCACTTACAAGTTATTTTCGTTAAAATATTGGCAACCAAATAGAAATTGCTTTTATATTGCCAAACTCCAAGTCAGCATTCCATTAGCATTCATACTTGGCATATGAGCCAGCAAACAGAAATCATGTCTAAGTTCTGGTATATGGTTGAACATCAAAGGGTTTATGCTGTGCGGCAGTGTTACATTTCAAATAACAACAACAAAATATCATTACCAGCTTTATCAGTGCAAAATAGGTTGAACGTGCGCTGGTATTTCGTAACATGTTTGCATGTTTTTGAGAATTCATAAGCAAAGATACTGATTTGGCATGCAAGTATAAGCTACAAAGTATAAGCTACAACTATAAGCTACGCCAGTTGGACACACCAATTAATGACAGGGCTTCCTCGAAGGTCGTCCTCTTCACCGACTTCCGCAGATCCCCGCATCAAATACACGTCTCGCCGGAGCATCCTCCTTCATTCGAACGACATGGCCGAGCCGCTGGATATTAATACGCTGTACGACGTCTATGGCGTTGAAGAGCTCATACAGCTCACTTTTGGATCGGATGCGAAAATCATCGCCAACTCGCACTGGACCGAATATCTTACGTAGGACTTTTCTCTCGAATACTCTCAAGGCTGTAGCATCAGTACTTAATAGGGTCCATGCCTCTGCGCCATGAAGAAGCACGGGTAGGATGAGCGTCTTGTAGAGTATTAGTTTTGTCGTACGAGAGAGGTCTCTGCTACTCAATTGCCTATTGAAACTATAGTAGCACCTGTTGGCAAGAGTGTTCCTGCGCTTGATCTCCAGACTGACATATTTTTTGGTGGTAATGGCGGAGGGTTTTGCCCTCATTTACTGTCAGACCCATCTTAGTAGACTACCATTCAGTAGCACTAAAGGCAGCAGTAACATTTCGCTTGGTACGCCCTATGACATCAATGTCGTCAGCTTACGCAATCAACTGGACGCTTTTTGAAAAATAGTGTCATTGCGATGCACTCCCGCCTTTCGTAGAACACTTTTCATGAAGTTGAAGAGGTCGCATGATAAGGGATCGCCTTGTCTGAAACCTCGCACGGTATCAAAAGGTTCGGAGAGGTCCATTCTGCATAGCCGCTCAGACATTGCGTCAAAAATGCGATCCCTTATGGGGCTATCGAACGCTGCTGTATGTCGACTTGTTTTTCGTGGGTCTTTTCCAGGATTTGGCGTATTGTGAAAATCTGGTCGATGGTGGACTTGCCAGGTATGAAGCCGCACTGATAAAGTCCAATCAATGATTTTACGAGTGGCTTCAGTCGTTCCGACAATACGCCTGTATGAACTTTATATGCGATAGGGAGAAGGCTTATACACCTGTAGTTGGCGCATATTGTAGGGCCTCCCTTTTTTATACATAATATATACATAACATAATTGGGCATTACAACCCTTCAGTCAGGACCTATCGACCTATCTTCTCACATTACTTATGTTGTGTGTGGTATTTTATACATGAGTTGTCTCCGAACGACAGATTTTTGGGAAACTTTTTCATGCCAAATTTATTTTACTCTCAGAATTTTGGCCAGAAATCTGCTGAGGTGTATTCGCCGTAAACATATTTGTTAGCATTTCCTTTTATTGGAGAATTCTGACCCGGAGACCGATAATACAAAATAAGAACTGGTTAAATAACATATGTGGTTGTATGTCATGAACTTATCTGACTATATTTTTGTAAGCCGCCTTTAGTCGCTTAAAATCATTCTTAAAGCATTTCGCCTAAACCCCTTTAGTAGATAAATTATGCATTTCAAGATGCATTGAATGTTTCCCTGGATTCCATATACTTGACAGACAACAGTCGATATATGATCAGACCATGAAAGCTTATTGTTGAGCACAATCTCTAAGGTTTTACTCATTAGCATGATTAAGAGTTATATCGCTGATCTTAACAAAAATAAACTTTGACTTGGTTTCGTTAATGTAAAATCCTTTCTTTGAAACCCACCACATCAATGTTCATGTGATGGGCGAAGAGATGGGTATCGATTGTCCATGCAACTTGTGTAAATCTGCACGTCGTCGACATACTTTTGAACACTGCAGCTTTTTCATTTTATTTACTTTTTCATTTTGTTAACTATCAGAGTTTTTGCCAGAAATCTGTTGAGGAAAAGTTTTTCATATTCCGTTTTGTTAGAACTATCTGACCTGTGATTTGAACCGTGGCATCACGTTTAATAACCTGATACAACACAACCTACGAGACTACAGTGACTTCTCACCCCTTGAAAATGGATAAAGGATAACATCGTAGTTAGAACGTGCAGTGCTGCTACTTACCAAAAAGAAATAGAAATCAACGATTAGCATGGTTCGCCATATGCTTGAAGGACGTTGTTTCTAGTAGGACGAAGGACGGTAGATGGCAGCACCATTATCCCTGCTATTGCAGACCAATCATCTGCTTAAATGGAACAACAATAGATTAATCAAAGGGAAACAAGGCAGAATAACAACAAACCGGAACTTATGGGAACAACAGCAGCCAATCGGATAAGATGGAAAATGCTTTGTGGAAACCATATGCTCTCAAGAGGAGTAATGGAAAAAAATTTCTGATTTCTTGTTAGTAGATCCCATAAACAATTTTATTTTTAATATAAATATAAGGAGGACAAAAGAAAAATTCCTGAGAATATTATTTACCATCATGATTTAATAATAATGTCTGAGTTATATATAAATACCGAAGTCGTCGTGGTCTAGTAGGTAGTGTGTTAGCTTAATAGACGCGAGGCTTCGGTTTAAACCCCAGGTCAGGCATCTCCAACTAAAGGAATTATTAGAAAATATTTCTTCGGCGACTTCCTCTCAGCAGATTTCTGGCAAAAACTCTGAGAGTAAATAAAATTGCCCTGAAAAGTTTCTCAAAAATTTGTCGTTCGGAGTCACCTTTATACTGTACGTCCCACCGCTCATGTATACAAATTAACGCACACAACATAAGTGGTGTTAGAAACTAGGACGTAATCCTGACTAAAGGGTTGTAATGACCAAATATGTGTGAGTTATTTTGAATATTGCTTTCATGAAAATTATTTTTGATATTTTTCCCTCAACAAAGTTTTATTTCTTTTTTGTTAATTTAAGAGGACGCGTGTGGATTTTTTTCATTTCTTTTTTGTCATATGCTGTGAACAATAGTTCGGAATGATTTTGTATCTTTTTTTTTTGTCATTTTGAATCCTCACCCCAATTTTCCTTTTCTCAGCTTGTTGTGTGCTTTTTTATTTTGTCAAGTGTATTTATTGTTGCATAGCACTTTTTTATTGGCTAATAGTGTTGCTATAGCACTGTTTTTATTTCGGTTTTTTGTTAAAATTTTTCCAAATAAAAATATTAAGAGTAAATGTAATTGAAAAGGCAAAAAACAACACAAAATTTTTTTTGTTTGTTTGTCTAGTGGCTTATTTGTTTACAAACAGAAAAAATTTAAATATATTTTTCTATTTCCTTTAATAAATTCTATAATAAATCAAATGTTTTATATAGTATGTTTAAATTTTTTTTTTACTATTTATACTGTTATGAAAATATATAAAATTAATAAAAATTAATATAAAATGGAAACAAAGTGTTCAATGCATTTGAATTCATAGCCCCTATATGTATTTCCGTTTTTCTTCAATACTTTTACTATTTATTATTTATTTTATTTTATTTATTTATTTACATTTTATTATTCGCTTTTAGTTGTTCAATCAAATAAATTGTCAAAAATTTTTATTTTATTTCATTATTTCCTAAAACGTGTGGGTCAATTTAATGTACTGGAATTGATTTTAAACTATGTTTCTATGAAAATTATATTGGAAAATTATTTTGGACTTTTCGTGGGTACTGGAGCAGTTGGCACCTGATATCCAACAATCATCTGTTTTGACATGAATTGAACAATCTAGACACCAACAGGACATGATGGCACTGCGTGTCACACAGCTCCTGCAACATTGAATTTTCTGCACGAATAGTTAAAGAGTTGACTACAAGAGGCTACATGTAATATTGCTGGACTCTGTTAGACACGTATGGATAGAAGGAGCAACGACTTACTTTTATAATTAAATCGCAATCCCATCTATCCATCTATAGTGAACTGGCCACCACTTTGCCTCATGGTCCATGCTATTTGTCAAATTCAGGGTCATGGAAAAATCGACATTTCCGATACGCTGTTCTCAAAAAAGCCATGGTGAACATTTGAACGACGTTATGTTTCATACATAGTAACGCCAATAGGTCTTTTAACGCATAAAAAATTTTCGATGATATCTTATACACACACACTGTGTTTTATTTAAATTTCGAGGTAAGAAATGCCTCCCTAAGAAATTAGGTTTCCTGGTAATATTGTCATCAAAATCAAAATTTAAATTTGTAAGCTATGTACATAAACGAAACAAAAAATAAAAAGTAAAGAGAACAGTTTGTAAAACAAACAAAAAATTCATGAAACAATTTAATTTTAACTAGAGCCGTCTTTGAACTTAAAAGTTATGAAGAGAAGTGTACTTCAATTCCTTCATTCTCCATTAAACTGTAATGGTGTATTGTCTTAGCTTTAGAAAATGAAAATTTTACAACCATTTTCAAAATTTTACAACCATTTCAATTTTCAAAAAACTGTTGTTGAAGTCGTTTTGATGTAATTTTCTGGGTTTTCATAGCCGTTGTCATGTTGTTTGACACTTCAAATTGGATGTCAGAGAAATGAAAAGCAATTTTCTGTGAAATTTCCTTCAGAAAACTCAAGAATGCGAAATTGCTTCACAGAGTAGCTATTCAAATAACAAAAAGAAGTCATTAAAAGAGGGGGAGACAAAGGATCACTGGTATTTCTAATAAAAACAAAAAAAATTTATAAAAGGGGGTTTAATCAAATGCGGATAATTTTAAAATTTTACATTTACACTTGTTATCCAAAAAATAGTTTGTAATTAAAAAAAGAGTTAAACAACTACAAGGTAAACATTCCGATAGAAGTCGCTGTAGTCTAGTAGGTGGTGTAGCTTATTAGCCGAGAATCCTTGGTTCAAAAAAAAAAATTTGTTTTTGCCGACATACTCTCCCTTTCGACTTCCTCTTCTGGAAAAACTCTAAGAGTAAAGAAATTGCAATAAAAAATTTATCAAATCTGTCGTTCGGAGTTGACATGTGAAACTGTAGATCCTTCCCCTCATGGATAAAATTTTGCAGAAAGCACATGACCGATGTGAGAAGCTATGTTTTACTCCTCACTAAACGGTTGGTTGCAATGACCCATTAAGTATGAAAAGATTATGATTGTGTTGAAAAGAACAGCCTTCCGAACTATCTTTAACTTGCATTATCAAAGAGCTTTCATGTGGCTCTAGCAGCGTCAAACCTGTACATTGCAGTCCACTGGGCTCAGAATTTGATTTGTGCTTGGAACTTCCACACGAAAACTTAATCCATTCTAATCCGATCACTTCAAAGCATGTTCTTCATAAAAATGTTCACAATGATGCTTTGCTTGCTGGAAACACTTTCCTACACTGCGAACTATGTTGGCAAAATATGTTGGGTTCTTTTGTACTACAACGTCTACTAAATGTACTTGCTTTAGAGTAGATGCCTCTCAGCATATTGCCCATTTAACTTTTTATTGACCACTGCGCTTTCTATCCATTTGGGTGTATGATTTTTTAAATAATTTTCTTTGAATGATATTTTTTATGCAATTGATTATATTTTCAATATCGCTCATAATCATATCATAGTAATTATATATCGAGCCATAACCGCAAAAATATCTCAAGCGACATATTTTTCATATATCGTTTTTTGTAATAAATTAATTCATTGGCATCATTTGCATCATCCATAAAAATTTCAGGGTCACACTCTGTACCGTTATGAATTTATAGCAAAAAAAAATTTAACTTTCTAACTTAATTTGCACAGGAAATAAATAATAAAAACCTTCCCCTGTAAAATTTCGTTTTTGTCGCTTGAGATATTTTTGCGGTTATGGCTCGATATGTGAATGAAACAACTCACACCTCGTGTGCTGAAGGTCAAAGCAATAATATTCTCGATCTTCTTTTCTTCACGCCTTGAAACGTATGTACTTGCACCACGGTAACTGGAATCTTTGCACTAGTTCCGCTTTCCTTTTGTTCTCTACACTTCGTGACATTTCACCGCCTGATACACAGTAATGTATTTTGTATACGAAAATATTCTTTGGGCCGAGTTTAACCATATTTACCAACATTTTAACTAAAAACTTTGTTTTTTTAGACAAATGGTGATACCAAGGCCAAAATGGTTAAAAAATAATATAATAATATAATTTAATTATAAAGCTTTCATCCCTATGAAAACAATTGCAATTAAATCAGGAAATATATCTTGATTTAAACTATCGTGCAAACTTCGATCCAGAGAGGAGATACTCTAAAATTGTCAAGAACTTTGTGTGCTACAGCATTGTGGCGAGAAAAGCATGTGACGAACTAAATATCTTTATTTTTCAAAAGGTAAGTAAGAGCCTTTGATCATTCATTAAAAGGATGGGAAACAATACTAGTTCTATCTCTCTCCTTATAATAATACTAACGTTTTAGCTACGATATTCACCAAATATTGCAGCCCGAGCTCGAAAGGGTATTCGTAGCTATCCCAAGTATATTCTTTTGTCCCACGTGGTATTCTAGCTTTGGGGTTGAAGCAATCCAAGTATTTTAAATTTACTCCGAGTTCTTCTTGGGGGTACATACACTTTCTTAATGTTTGTGAAAGGGCAAGCACAAATGTGGTTAATTAAAACATACAAGTGAACTGATTATACCATGCTCCAGAGCTTTATTGGGAGAACAAAATATTCGGATTAACTGCGATGATTTTAAATTTTTGGGCCTCTTATTCGTAAAGTTAAATAATAATGTGTGAGATATCATCAAAATTTTGTATTCATTTGAAGGACCTATTGGTGGCATTATGTATCGAATAAAGTATAATTTAAATGAGTTCCCTGGGTAGAGTGCATTCGAAATATCCTATTTTGCTCTACTTCATAAATCAGGCTGAACTGGACCGACGGCATGGATTATGTTGGCTGTGGTTTGTGGCTTTTTCGCACGCACTAACTTCTCACACCATTTATGTTGTGTGTGTCAATTGTAAACATGAGTGGCGGGACCTACAGTTTAAAGTCGACTTCGAAAGACAAAATTTTGGAAAACAGTTTCATGTCAACTTTTATTTATTTTCAGAGTGTTTGACAGAAATCTGATGAGACGCAGTCGCCAAAATATTATGTTCCTATTGCGTTCTGCTGGAGATTTCTGACCTGGGTTATGAACTACGTACTACGGTGACTTTTACGCAGACACCTTATAAAAATTCCACAAGAAAAAGTCGAAAGTCTTTCGTACAGAATATTTAATGTCGTATGAACTGAGTGCCACGTAGCGTTATCCTATACAAAACCACATGTTGCTGGTGATGAGATCACTTTGACATCTATGGTCCGCTCCTAGAAGCCAGGTGGAAAATTCGACAATTTTGTTTCTTCATCGCTGAAAACGCTTTTTCGATGAAAATTAGGATCAACTGCCAACTGCTCCAGAGCCCTTTCATAAAACGCTTTCCGTTGCTTATGGTCGTATAACTTTACTTCCTAAGATAGTTGAATTCTCTACGTGCACCGTCCCTAGTCACGGCGCATAATTCGTTATGATGTAATCTGCAGAAGTCAGAATTCTTGTAAGCAAAGCATAATTTCTTGCACACTGACGGAAGCGGTGCCATTTTTCGAGCAGATATTGAGTTTGTTAACAAACGTGTATTTTGTCGATCGTTTACTGAGTCAGTAGATTCGAAGTTATCCACCGCATTGCGAATAGTCCTCCTGACATAAGTGCCGATCATAAAATGGGTTAAGCACATGGTACTTTGCCCATACAGAACAACCATTTAAAAAAACTACATAATTTACTTTATGCACCAGTATTTAAATGTCGGATATTAACCACTATTTAAGAAAAAATGTTGCTGATTAAATTATAAATCATTATATACTTACATATGCATGAATATAGTTATCATAATTATATAATTAAAACAATATTTTACATTATGTTATACGATACGTTGTTGTTGAATTGTATTATTAAATTTTGTCAGCAAAAACATTATAGTTTGCTTTATTTATAATTGATTTGTATAAAAGTTTTTATTTCATTTATGACTATTAATTTAAGTTTAGTTAATAAATTGCATTTTGATAACTGAAACTAAAAAAAAATATTCCATTAATATTAATGACAAAAAACGGAAATTCTGTTAAAAGGAAATTCAAAATCATAATGATTTATTTACATAGTTTTTGTATAGTTTAAAGGCATACAATTTATTATTAATAACAATTATTGAAAATTAATTTTTATAATTTTTATTTAATTTAATAATTATACAATTGTGCAACAACAAAAATAATAAAATTTATATGGTATTTGGCTTTTAACATAAAATGTTAATTTATTGTTGACATTGTGATTAAAATAATTCAAAAATTAAAAGTTTATTCACGTCTTCAAATGAAATATACACTTCTGAAGTTAATTCATAAATTGTGCAAAAACTAAATAACATTAGATTTACAAATGTGCTCTAACAGAGACTCAATTTATATCGGGTGGGCCATCAATCGGTTTAAATTTGAACCATCGGTTATTTCGAATCTGGTAATACTTATGTCATTCTATTCAGTCACAAAATTCAGTTTATTATCTCCACTAAACGTAATGAATTGATTTACGCTTGAGCAACGTTGAGATTTATTGGAAATTTATTTCCAAAATAAAGACAATTAGTCGGAAATTCCATGAGAAAATCGTAAAAAATTTGGTCGCAGAGAAGACCAACAGTGCCCGATATACATACATACATAATTGGCCATTACAACCGTTCAGTCAGGATTGCTAGACCGTAATCCTTACACCACTTATGTTGTGTCTATTAATTTTATACATGAGTGGCGGGACCTACAGTTTAAAGTAGACTCCGAACAACAGATTTTTTGAGAAACTTTTCATGGCAATTTTATTTACTCTCAGAGTTTTTGATGTCTGACCTGGGGTTTGAACAGTGGCTTTACGTCTAATAAGCCGACACACTTCCTACTGGACTACGGCGACGATATACGCAAGTTTATCATTGTTAATGCGACAGGACGTAAGCAGCGCTGACACCCGAAAATATCCAAGCTGTGGCTGAGAGTGTGCGTGAGAATCCATCAACATTAACAAGAATTGAACATTTCACGCACCAATTTACGTTGAATTTTGCGAAAAGATCTCGCATTACTATCCGCTTCCTTTTCGCTTCACTAGATGGGCCAACGAGAAACTGTACGATAAAGTCGATTTTGCCAAAAAAAAATCATCCTTTCAGATGGAGCTCATTTTCATTTTATTGGGTACGTTAATATGCAAAATTGCCATATTGGGGGCTTAGAAAACCCACATGTGGTCTTATGCACTCATTACGAGTGAGTGTTTGCTGCGACTTGAAAATTAGTACTGCGTAACCGATGCGGTCAATGGAGACACCAATCGCACCATGATAACCAATTTTTTGTACCAGCTCTTCAGGGTATTGATGTGAACGATGTTTGTGCAACTTGCCACACATCTCATGCCACAATCGATTTATTTGGTCAAACGTTTGATGGCCGTTTAATTAGCCGAAATGGTGCCAAAAAGCAGCAATTTAACACCGTTGGATTATTTTCTGTGGAAAGCCGTTCAAGAAAAGTATTATACAAACAAACCAGAGACAAGTTGTTTACAATAGTAACAGATAACCATACGAAACGGCTCACATTTGACTTTAAGAGATTTATTCGCTTTTGACCCTCAATTTTAACCCTTTAAATTGCTAAAATTTCAGCAACCAATTTGAATCCTGTGTTGATGTCTGCTACTCCAAACTTCCCATCCTTGGCGACATAAACAGGATTGTTTAAATGATGGCAAATTGACAACAGGGGGCGCTGCAGTATACACTAAAGCTTTTTATATTTTTTTGACATTTGTTTTGTAATATTTTTTTTTATCACTCGTTCTTATAACATCCGATGGGATGTTTAAAAAATGTTTAACTTTTTTACCTAATTTGCTTAACTACTTTGTTTAATAATTTATAAAATTTTTAAGATTTTGTGCAATAATTTTCTTTAAGTAAATTTTGTTAGTTTTAATTGTGAAATTTAATTTGAAGTTGTGAAATATTTGTGATAAATATTGTTAGTAAATACAATTAGTAAGATAAGCATAACAAAATTTAATAAATAAACCCTAAAAACAAAAACAAACAAAAAAATTAGAAAACAATTAATCTTATTAAACAATTGGAATTATTAATTTATAAAAATTACATGAAACCGACAACAAATATATATATATAAGATTAAAAAAATGTTTAAAGGACATAAAAAGGAAAGTGTTGTTTTTATTGTGTGGATCTGTTGGAATTTTTCTAATTTGGTTCTTTTTTTATTAGTGTCCAACAGCCATTTTTTGTGTGTCTTCACTCCCCCCAATACAGTCCACGATTTAACATCCTGTTTAAATTTAACATTTTTAGATTTCAAAATATTTGTATGTACAATTGTATTCATTTTTTCTGAAATATACGTCACATTATCCAACATATTTTTCAGAATAACAACATCATTGATTATTCCAAACAAATATGAAATCTCTTAAGAATTCAAGCTGCCGCTAATGCATTACATAACACACAGAAGGGAAAAAAGTTTTTAAAAGCCAGCAGACAGGCAGCAAACCAACAGGCAGATAAATAAAATATTAAACAATACATCTTTGTTTTCGCAACATTTCTATGATTTTTTTTATGATAAAATTCAAATATTGGGCTTAAAATAGAGATTGTAACGAATCCATTTTGCTTAAATTTTTTATGGAAGGAAAGAAGCTTACCGAGATCGAGCAGAATATAATTTACACGTGTAATGTTTTAATTTTAGAAATGAGTGGCAGGACCTACAGTTTAAAGTCCACTCCAAAGGACAGATTTTTGAGCAGCCTTTCATGGGAATTTTATTTATACTCAGAGTTTTTGGCAGAAATCTGCTGAGAGGAAGTCGCCGGAGAAATATTTTTTTATTATCTGTTTTGTTTGAGATGTCGAAAGCTATTGCACAATTCAATCTACAGAAAGCCTTTCCAACTCAATCTTACAATCAATATTATCGTCAAGAGAGTGATCCAAAAGTTTTCATGTATTCAGTATATTTTGTCAAATCATCATAGGCGACCATACACCACGACGTGCGTCGCTGAATAGATTTTGGGGAAGTTACGAACTGATCTCAATTTTCGTCTAAAAATAGTTTCCGCGATGAGGCCTGTATTTAAATGAATGGATACGTGAACAAATAAAATTGTTAAGTTAGTGGCGATATCTTTTTACACGAGATCTAAAAGCGTCCAGTGCATCCCGTAAAGGGATTTTAGGCGGGCGGCTCATATTTCATTGAGAATAACATTGGCGAGGCCATTACTGCCTGAATTGGATTATCTGGACCAAACAACATATGGTTTCAACACGATAGCGCCATGTGCCACACATCTCAAGCCACATTGAATAGGCTGCACGAGCGATTTGAGCGCATTGTCATCTCAAGTGGAGATGATGTAAACCAGTTACACTTTTTCTTGTTGGGTTCAATTTAATTTGTTGTCACTGTGTCACTTGTACATAAAACGGAAATGGAATCGTATCCAAATAATTTCATCAATTTCCGACAAAATCGATTCCAATTTTCTATAGGGCAATATATCAACCACAGCCAGAAATAGTATCATTAGAGAATAATTCGGATATTGTATTCACGATTAATGCGAAAGTATCTCTCAAGATACCTAACTTTTCTCTCACGACCAATTGCTTCACTTTGATACAAGATCGACATCGTGGTCAAACGAACCTATGACACAGTTGCCCCTCGGGACATGTTGCCACAAAAATTGCTCTTAATATAGAAATAGTACTAGCTCCTGTATAAAAGAGCCAGAAACTAAGCTTTACGTCAGGTTACCGGACCATAAAACGGTTTCCCAACATCTTATCAGAGAAGGAATGATCTAGGTCAGAATGAAGGACTAAACCAGGGCAACATGAGGAAACTAATGTGAGTATTCCACCGTACAAGTACACTAGTATTGGCGTAGTGAAATATAATAAATAAAGGACATTTGGAATCAATGACATTGGTCTGCTTCCGTCAGTTCGAGATATCAACATTTTAATGAAGACACTTTACCCGACATAACTTATCTCACCAGAATGGTCTGGAGGAAGCTAAGGAAGTTTGTTTTACATTCGCCCACCGCATACGCAATTCTTTAAAAGCAAAAACAATGAATAAAAAATCTGTCTATTAATACTCAAACAAACAAAAGAAATGAAAATAAAAGATAAATGCACATACACACATACATGCATGCATACACATGTTTAAAACACTTTAGTAGCAAACGTACACACAATATGCATGTACCATACATATGGTTTACATAACACACCCTCTACAGGGAGACACACTTCTATACTCGTATACATTTGCATAAACACCACACTAACACATATGTATGAATATGTATGAATTAAACAAAAAAAAGTTAGTCTTTGTTTTATATCGTATTGTTTAATATTGAAATGTTGATGTTTTGAAGGTAGCAGGCTGATGGCTTTTTTGTAGTCGTAGCTTCTACTGTTGCTTTTAATGGTATTCTGGTTGATATTGATTTTGTTTTCATAAGGACTCACTCTTCCACACTCACTCTTAACACAACGTTAGAGTCCAAGATAACAGTAAGAGTACGACTGTTTGATGTAAAAATAGCAGCCGTTTTTCTACACAAAATAAAGTCGTGTTTATTCAATGAATTTTGTGGGTCCCATGAAAAATAACGTATCTGTCACACAGCACCTCTAGATGGCGTAAATCATACTGAAAATATATGTACATTATGTATACCAATATCAAACGTAGATTCCAAATAAAATAAAAATAAATTTGTGTTAAGTTTTAAACCAATTCTTTATTGTTCGCACAATTCCGTGTGCCACCTTTAATGATTTGACTTAAGCAACAATAATTTGCTATAATTGTAATTTTCTTTACACTCTTCCGTGTACACAATAACAATTGTTTAATAGACCTTTATAACAGTGATCTTCAAACCACAATTATTCTCTTCACACGCAACGTGTGTTCACACCAGACTGACTGAATTCTTACTGAGTTTCCGTTGCCTGCTCTGTCTTGCCTTTTATATCGCAGGGAGAATGTCTTTGCCTTCGCGAAATCTCTATAAATGTAAACAAGTTGTTTATTGTTATTTGTGTATTTTGTTTAGGTTGTCCTTGCAGTGTTGTTGTTGCCTGTTTACTTGTTTATCCCCTTTTTTTATACTGTACTATTGTTGTTGCATGTTTACGTCTTTATCCTCCTTTTTTATACTGATGTTGTTGCTATATTTTTGTTTCTTCGTTGATCTTTTAAACTAGTCCATTGTTTTGTTTTTGGAGCTTTTGTTTATCATTTTAATAACACCATTTCCATTTTCTTGACAATACTATATTGTTACGAAAATGAAAAATCTAGATACTGGTGGTTTATTTTTACATTGCTTAACATTAAAAGCTACAAAAACAAAATAATGTAGCGAATAAACCTGTTTACAAATTATCGCACTGCTTAACCGTAGATCGAGCCTTAAAAAAACTTCATAATTCTAGCTTATGTATCACTATTGATACATACTTGTAGCACATAGTATTTTCACGATTATTGATAGATTTTGTTAAAAAATTTTAATATTTTAATTTATTTTAGTTCATTTTAATAAAACTAGTTTATATTATTATATTTTATTATCACTTTTATGAAATTTACGCCAAAATTTTTGACATGATGTACGTTGCAGTATGGTTTCTTACGTAAAAATCAAAAAATCATGCCACGTGCTTGCGGCAATTTACAAGTTTTCAATTGTTTAGATCGGGCAGCTTATTGTCTCTCGCATCAGTAACACTCTCAATTAAGGGCTGGCTGAAACCTAATGGTGCAAACCATTGTTATATTTCGTTAGAAATATTTGTTTTCAACGTCATGTGAGTAAAAAAGTTTCCCGTAGCAATAGAATATCAATTATTTCAATAACAATACCCTCTCCTGGGTTCCTATCTGGTTTCCCGGATACAGGATTCTACAAATACGGCTGTAAGTAGTTGCTACGCACGTAGCATGTACTTGAATGTAAAACTGCCAATTCGGTTTCGGTGGGCCGCGAAATTTATATCGACCATAAAATTCAATTAGTTACTAATCTAGAGCGACAAAATTATGGGGATTATTAAAAGCTGAAAGACTTTCAGCTCATTTTTCAAAAAGGCATAATAGGTGTACATTTTTCATCACTTCCGAGTAGCACATTATCAAAGCGAATGATTCCGTTATCTCATACGTACATAGTTGACCGAAATATTATCCTTCTGTAATATCAATGAAATAAAACATAGGAGGAAATACTTTTTTATAATGTTTGTCGATCACGTGAGATAAATATGAGAAGTGCAGTAAGAAAGACTCTACAACATTTCAAGAAACAGCTGCTAGCAATCTGCATGAAAATTGTGAGTATTTTCTCTTCCCAAACTACTAAAGTAGTACAATTAAAGTACATTATAAACATTCAATTGTAATGTTTGTTGCTGCCAATACTTTCGTCAGTTCATAAGACGAGCTTCTGTTTTCTTCTTCTTTAGAGTCTTCAGCAGCAGGACTATTACATACATACATATATAATCGGTCATTAGAACCTTTCGTTGTAAATTGGAAATAACTGACCTGAGGTTTGAACCTTGGTCTGACATCTAATAAGCTAACACGCTACATACTAGACTACGACTACTGCCGTCAATATCAAGGATATATCATGAACAGAAAATTCAACCTTTTCACTTTCATCCAACATTTATCTTTCAATTCCTTCTCAAATACCATAAATAATGTATTATTTACGATAAAACTTCACAAAATCTTTGAAACCCTAAAAAATATTACATACACAACACCAAAGAATTGCTAGGAAAGTCGTATGTATCAAAAATGATACAAAGCCAGAATTATGAAGTTTTTGATTTTTTTCACCCCTGTTTGAAATTTTCTTTTTTTATTTGCTTTAAAATAATAACGATAACAATACTAACGAATTCAAAAAATATCAGATGTCTAACTTTTTCTGAATTAAAGTTATATAGTCTCAAAAATTGAAATGTATCATTTTTGATACAAAGCTCGATCTACGGTTAAGTAAACAAAAATATACCAAAACACTTAAATAATAAACGTAAACAACAATGTTTACATTTATAGAGATTTTGTGAAGGCGAATTCAAGAATGTTCGCCTTCAAGAACATTCATCAGACTGTTTACTTTGCCATATAAAAGGCAAGGCATAGTAGGCGACGGAGTTAGTGAAGTTCAGTTAGTCTTGTGTGAAGACGCGGTGCATTTGACGATAGTAATCGTGGTTTGAAGATCTCCGTGAATTGAAAGGTCTGTCGAATAATTGTCTAAACAGAGGAATAACAAAGAAAAACAATTGTTGCTTTTTACATCAAGTTGTGAACAGTGATAATAAAGAATTTTATTTAAAACTAAACACAAATTTATTTTTATTTTATTTGCCATCTTTTTTTTTAAAGGTAAAAACGTTGCAGTATTTTTGTTGTAAAATGTAGCTAGAGGTGGCTGTCCACCCAAGAAAGCCGTATGGTCACATAGGGCCCATTGTGATACCAAACTTTATTCATTATCCCCTAGTCCTGGAACCACCCGCAGATTCTGATGAAGCGACTCAGGCTGTCAATGTCGCATTTGACAGTTCCTATGACAGTTCATTTATGTAATGGAAATTTGGACTACCACACCAAACAAGGAGTTTCTTGGGAGGTATTGGTAGGCACGTAGGCAGATGTGGTGGAGGAAGTCAAATGGACTCATTTAGGCCACATGGCCATAGGCCAGAGACGATTGCTAAGCTAAGAAATTAAGTGGAGAGAGGCACAAAATTATCTCCAATTTCAACGTAGGCGTAGACCAGTCCAGGCAGATTTTTGAAACCACCGTACCAGGTTGAAGTTAGTTGTTATTTTTGAGGCATTCCCACCAGACACAAACATTCCGCAGCATATGCCAAAGGCTACAACTTTTATTTAACTTCAACGTTAAATCGCGCCTGCGTTGTATGGTTGAGAAGAGCGGAGTCTAATGACTTAAACACGGAAAGTATTTTTAATCGATGTTGTGAAAAGTTATTGGAAAAATTTTAAGACATTATTGTTATGGCTGACTTGTGTGAATCTAATCTCACAACAACAGACTTACACATTTTCTTCCAGTATAAGATGAAAATACCCTTCCATACATGGAGCAGGCAACTGCACAGCGAGGTTTTAATGGCGAGAAGGTCTTGGTATGAAGTTAATATATTTATAAAGACGCTATGCTTATTAGAAGTGAGGCTACGGTTCAAACCACGGGTCAGACATCTCCAATAAAACGAAATATGCAAAAATATTTCTTCGGCGACTACCTCTCAGCAACTCTGTGGCAAAAGCTCTGAGAATAAAAAAATATTGCCCTGAAATGTTTCTTAAAAATTAAACAAATTGTTGAAAATTGACTTTAAACTATAAGTCCTGCCGCATATGTATAAAACACACAACATAAGTGGTGTGAGAAGGTAGGTCATAATCCTGACTGAAGGGTTGTAATGACCAATTATGTAAGTATGAATGCATGTGTAATCGGTAATAGTGTATTTATGTAGCCCTTACGCTGTACATTATAATGAAAATTTACTGCATTTATATAGCAATAGCAGTAGAAACAATGAAAACAATGTTAACTACGACCTAAAATACTTTTCTAATTCAGTTTCTCATAAGTACTTAAAGAAAAAGAATTACTTTGAGATTGTGTTTCATTTAACGCACGTGCTTCAATTACAATTTAATGACAACATAAAAATTAAATTAAATTTAAGCTCATGCTTAACAAGTTAAAAAATTTCTGTCATTTTTATACGACTTTAATAATCCCTACAGCACGGTATTCGAGGCTGGTAGTTTTTTCATTCATTGAAAGCTATAATGAGTATTTAAGAAAAAAGAACATGTAATAGCCACATAGACTTGAGACAAAATCTTTGAACCGATTTCATTCTGACCGGTCGAGTATTGAACTATATAGACTAACGATAGAAGAAAATGGATGTAAAGCAAAATACCCATAGAATCTAGTGAAGAGTTATAGGGTATACTGTTAAATACTAAAACTAAGAAATGATGTGTAAAATATTAGAAGAAAAAACCAAATTTAAAATTAAACATCCATTTTACAAGCAGAAGGGAAGAAAAAATTGGGTGCACGTTTAGAAACGAATCATTAAATTTGTTGAAAGCACGTAAAACATAAACATTTCTCTGACGTATATTGACAATAAATTTCATTGTAAATATTAAATACAGTTTGATTTAATTTTTACTCTGTTGATGTTTACAGTAGAAATAAATTTTATTGTAGAAAATTTATACAAAATGTCATTATTTAAGTGGGAAACAGAATAGTCGCTTCAGTATAAAATGCCGCGTAGCGCTGCAAGCTGTCAAAGGTTAAAAACAGCAACTCAAATTGGTGTCAACAGAATACGTAGTTATAGTAGTTGCTGTAGTTGAAGATGAAGCTTTAAATTCGAATTTTTGAAATTTGTCGCAGGACAAATATAAATTGTAAACAGGGTTTCCATGATTTTCAATAAATTTAACATTAAAAATGTGAAACATTAAAAATGTGAAACATTAAATCTAATGTTGCTGGAGGGAAGTACGTAGTTGGATATGCATTTATCCATAATATTCCTGCATTATTCTGTAAGTTTTTGAGCAGGTTGTTTGGTGACGTTATAGGAGAGATTCACTATTCTTCTTCGCATTTTGACTTGCTTTACTCAGCATCTACTACAACTACTTTATTCGGTTCAAGGCCTTCTTTTTTTGTCTTTTTTTTTAACAGATTGAGTATCTGAGTACACAAATATGCACTTTATTGTTACGTTTTACGTATATTGCAAATAAAATAAAAATAAATTTGTGTTTTAATTAAAATTCTTTATTATTAGCACAATTCTGTGTGCCACTGTTCACAATTTTATTTAAACAACAACAATTGCCTTTTTTGTTATTCCTCTGTTTACACTCTTTCCATAAACAATAACAATTACTAGACAATTATTCGACAGATCTTTGTAACGGAGATTTTCAAACCACGATGACTCTCTTCAAACACACCGCGTCTTCACACAAGACTGACTAAACTTCTCTCATTCAGTCGCCTGTTTGCCTTACCCTTTATATGGCAGAGTAAACAGTCTGATGAATGTTCTTGAAGGCGAATGTTCATGATTTTCTCTATAACTGTATACATTGTAGTGTTGTTTGTGTATTTTACTTACATTTATTCTTGTAGTGTTGTCTGTGGAAATTTTTGCAGATATCGTTTGAAGGAATTTCCAATCTGCTGACATGAACACCCAGAGGCCAGTGTCCTGTTGTAACTGCAATAAGGTTCTTTAAGTATAATTTGGGATAGGTTCAATACAAATTGTTCAGACCTTCTCAATGAATTTCTTTCATATGTGCGCATGTACGTTTGTATAAATATACAAACATACTTGCGTACATATGCTTGCACGAAATTAGTTGAACAACCTTATATTGCTGAGTTCATGTAATTTTTTATTTGTTTGGATTTATGCATTTTTCCTTATTTTTGATTCAAATAATGATAAAAGAAAAACCTTGAACTTCTGATTAAGTTTCAAGTTTTGCTTTCTTTAAATTCTTTACTTTAAATATTTAACAAAAACCTTGAGCCACTTTCAAGTTTATTTACATTAAATTTGTCTGGAGTTTCATGTTTCCTTCAATTTCTTACACGTGTGACAAAATGCATAAGTCCATAGCATAATTACATACATACATATGTATATTATTAATAAATACATTTAGAATAATTTGTTGCAATTCAGCAACAAATTAAACTTTAAATATATTAAAATATAAATATATCTATATATATATTACAATTTATTGCAATTTGGCAATAAAATAGTATTTAAGGCTATGATTGATTAAAAATAAATTGGATAGACAATTGTTTAAGCAAACATAACGGTTGTTTTATTCTCAATTTCTCTGCAATAACCAAGTTTAAGTGCTTGTGTTATTCAAACCACTATAACCAAGTTTAAGTGCTTGAGTTATATGTAAAATTGTCCCGGTGATTCCGCCCGGACAAAGCAACAAACATTTTGGTTGTCCTGGTGATTCAGCCCGGACAATTCAATACCGACAAGCAAATCAGCTGAGTCAGAAACACAAATCTTGTTCTGCATACATATAAACGCTTCACGCCAGATCTGTAGGATACTTGTACAAATGGGGCAAATTATCCCATCTTATATAGGAATTGAATTTTCTGTGGTGTCAGCTTTTGTAAATGCATCCACCTTATTGTTAACTTTGATTGTCTTGGCTTATTATTTTAAGTTTAAAAGCTGTTTTTAAATTTAACAAATTTTTTATTTTGTAATAAAATTCATACATTTGGCACTGATTTGATTTATTACCACCGTATATACAAAATTTTCGTTAACCCAACCCCATAAAAACTTATTCAATATCAAATTGTAGAACATATGGAATAAAAACGCTTATTTTGTAAAATGTTTAATGTGTTGTAAGCAATACAATTTTTAAGTGAAACTTCGTGGTCTTTAATCCTGAATTTATGGATTCCATTTTATGAAACTATGTACGTTTAAATTACTTTCCACAAGCGCTTCTATATCGTTGGGTTTCATAATACACGAATAAAATTTTTCAAAAATGGGAACTCTATAGCGATGGCATGAACATAATAAATTAACATTGTTACTTAGGAAAAAATTTTCAAAAACTTTGGTTACCAACCACAATAGTACTACAGTTGGCATAGGAAGAGAAATTATAAACGAATACAACCTTTGATTTATAATCGCTATAATGAAGGCACCATCAAAATAGACATGTACTTCATAACGATTTCAATGACAACTGCGTACCTTAAATTAAAACCTGACTTACAGGATTTTAGTGTCTATTTATTCTATTCACAATTTATCACATTGATTTTACTTTTGTTATTTAACAATACAATTTTGAGTCTGCTGAGTAGTTTTCCTTGTCATTGCATTTACGGATAATATTAACACAGTTAAATACTTTAACCGCAAACAAATCAAGTGTAAGTGCTTGCGTATGAGCCACATTTAATTCATAAGAATACATAATAGATAAAAATCACTTAAGCCATCATACACTCTAGGGAATAAGAGAGAGAAAGAAAATTAAGGTCAATCTTTTAACCCACTTGGCGCCGAATTTTTTTTTTTTGGAAAAAGTGTAATTTTTTGCTTGTTTTATATTGAAAATGCATCGCTAATCAAAGTTTGTTTCTGACTTTTCTTCGAGTTTTTCACCGTTTCCCCGGAAAATGCCGTTCTTTTAAAAGGACGGTGGCAAAATAAACTACTATTGGTTATTTTTTATTGATTTTATTAACACAACTTATATTACTTCAAATCATAACAAAAACTTTATGTATGTATTATATGCATAAATAAAAAATATATATATATGGATTTGCAAGTTTGCAAGACATCCACAAACTGTAGAATAACGCTTGCTCCTAAGCCAAGATGCCTGAAACTTTCGTGAAGTGGTGTAGATTTTCCTTGGTATGGCTCGAACCATTCTATATATCCGAGTCGGTTCGTCGCAATCGATATCTTATAGCCCCTAATTGGCTTTCCTCGGATGAATTGCTTGGCGCCGTGGTTTCCATAATATGGTACCATCGATTCATCCACGCAGTGATGTTCCTCAATTTCCGTGAATTCAATGAAGTTTCTTCCAAGTATGTCGAAAAGTGGACGAAGTTTTGCAAACTTGTCGTTTTGCTGTAAGTTTTGATTGTCACAGCAAATGATGTTTTGCATAATAAAACGGAAACGGCTTCTTGTCATGGCGCTTGAAACGAGTTCATGGTGAACATCTGGTGAACTTTCACAATACATTTCCCGCCGGGAACAATACCGTAGCCATTCAACAGTAACATTCCGAAGAAACAACGCATCTCGTCACCATGAATATTCCCTTCGTGGTTATTATCTTTAGCGTATTTATTTGTGTACTTCACGAATAGCTCAATAGTTTCATCGTTGAAGAAGCACGAAAAAGCTTCCATTGGAGAGAGCTCAATTTTACAGCCTGAAAGTTCCTTCCAAATCGGCAAAGATGGTTCTATATCTCTCTTTTCCCAAGTATACTTCTTTAGTTGTGATACCTTGACAATGCGGCTGGTTGTTTTTATTCGTTTACGAAAGTCCGCTAAGCATATGTCATCGTCGCTATCAAAGTCTTCATCGGATACACTATTCACAGCAGCTTCGGAAAGCAATTGTGAAGCTGGCAAGTTGTATAAATCCACATTATTTTCTTCATCTGTACCGCCGATATTGCAATTTTCTGGTGGCAATATAAAAATTTCGCCTGGCTGATCTTCGCTGCTCAAATTTTCAACCTCTTACAATATTTGGTTCAGAGTTAACGGTAACAGAGTTTACATGTTCTGTTTGTATTCTGCAAAAAAGCAGATCAATAGATCAAGTGTTGGTAAAGAAATAGAAGAAAAATAAAGGGACCTTTTAAAAGAACGGTGGCGCCAACTGGGTTAATCACACTTATATACATAATGTGTTTTATCATTCAATAGCTTTTGATAAATTCGTAACAAACAAAATTAAGGCAAATTAAAATATTATTTTGTATATAATTGTGGTTATTATACAATAATAAAATGGTTAATCATTGGGTAAACCGATTGACACTGTGAGAAATTTAATAATAGCGGCCAACATTAAGAGATTAACTTAATTATTCGTTTTGCTTTAAATCTTTAATAATACAAAAGATATTTCTTTGAAATCTATGTAAATTTAACGTTATAAATCAAATATGTATTTATAGGATTAACAACAGTCAACTATGGATAATTTTCGGAAACTTTACGGACAGTCTTCGAAATGTACATATGTACATACATAATTGGTCATTACAACCCTTCAGTCTATGGAGTCGACTTTAAACTGTAGGTCCCGCCACTTATGTATAAAATTAAAATTAACCCTGACGGAGGGGTTGTAATGACCAATTATGTATGTATGTATATTCCACACATAATGGCACCAACAATTCTTTCAATGAATAAAAACCGTCGATGATATCTAAAACACACTTTCTTTTATTTAAACTTAAACAAAGGAGGTGAGGTGCTTAATGCGTTAGCGTTGAAAAAAAAATATGCGTACAAAAGAGTTAAGCTCTCTTATAACGTTGTCAAACAACCTTTTTAAAAACTTACAGGAAAATGCAAGAATATTATGGGAATTTTGTAACAAAATATGTCGCAAATTGTATAATAAATGCATATCCAATGACATATTTCTCTCCAGTAACATTAAATTTTATGCTTCACATTTTGAATGTTGAATACATAGAAAAGCAAGGAAACCCTTTTCACAATTTATATTTGTCATGCAACAAATTTAAAAAATTCGTATATTGTGCTTCAGCTTCTACTGCAGCAACTACTATAACTACGTATTCTGTTGACACCAATTTGAATTTCTGTTTTTAACTTTTGACAGTTTGCAGCGCATCTCGTTACGTTTTACCAAAGCGACTATTCTGTTAACCACTTAAGTTTAATTTCTTTATTTTGAAACCAAATTTCTTCATTATATAAATTGAAAACAATTCAAATATGAATTAAACAGTTTAATTAATTCTTAAATACATTTTTATTATTTATCACAGTTGAAATTGGAATTTAATTTTTTTTGTTTCAGAAATAGAAAATTGTTCAATTCCAACAACAGGCCTCTTATATTGTGACAGCAACACGTCAATTTTATTATAATTTGGTAAACTTAACAAAATTGAATTTCGTGTTCAACTACTCATTCAACGTGTCACTTAAGTACAGATTTTAATAAATAATATTCATAAGTAATTTATTCATTGAAAATATTTACTTGCAGGTAATTTTTTATAAACACGCAAGCATGCCAACATGTTCTAAAATAAATACAAATTTTCCTTAAGCCACTAGTTGAATTCTTTGTACAAAGTCTTGACGTTGTACTCTACAAAAACTATTTCCAATGCAATTTTAACAAATTTTTGTTTTTATTTTTAAATTTTTATTCAATTAAAATTAAAATAAAAGTTCTTACTTACTTCCAGGAAAGGCAGGAGAGGCACACATGTTGTGTGCGTTAATTTTATACATGAATGGCGAGACCTACAGTTTAAATGGGCCCGTTGTAACTTCACAGGTGAACGCAGTCCTTGTACTGACCAAATTCCTCAGAACCGGGGAGGGAGAAGTTGGTCAGCGCAAGGGCTGCACATTTAAAGCACGACTACCCTACGCTGGAAAACCAGGCCGATAGCTTGATAAACGACGCTATATCCTTGACATCAATGGAGGATAGCTCCGTCAAGCTGACAAGGGTTGGAGAGCCAAATAATCTATATCTGCACCTCGCAAGAGAGAGGCATTGATCCTCAGCGGATCTGCACCCACGGCAGAAGTCGTTAAATGGGAGCCGCCTTCTTTTCGAGTGTCTACCCATAACACAGTGGCCTGTAAGTATGGCCACCGTGATCAAGATGATGTTACGACCAAGTCCAAGTAACTGGTTGGTGCGCCTTCTATCCATTGAGGGAATAGTGAGCCTAGCGGTGGAGCAGGACTCCACATTGATCCAGGATAGGTTGGCGTCTCGGAAGAATTTCCGCGTGATGGCCAGCAAGGGGTAAGTGGCATTCCTGAGTTGATTGAAGAGGATTCCGGAAGCAGAGCACAAGATCTGGCGAGCTCGTCGGCTCCGAAGCGCCCAGAGAGAAGGTTGAGACAGAAGGTTGATGATCCTGGAATTATTCGCAACGTTCGACAGAGATTTTATGGCAGCCTCAATATCAGAAATGATCGAGATGCGGGCGAAAGGAACACCGTATGCGAGGATTCATTGAGCGGCCAGGTAGATGGCCATTACTTCCGTCTCAAGTGAGTGCAATGTTCAAGTCCAATATCCAAGAGTAGACTCCGCTACGCACCCCGCCATCGAGCTTGGAGTCATCGGTATACACATCCAGGAGTTCCGGGGGGACGATCGCATCAGGGGTCCAATCGCTCCTGCTCGGAATCAGGAAGTTGAGACCCCTCTCAAAACAGTATGAAAAAAGAGTTAGTGAGAGACAATTTTTTTTTCTATTTCGAGAAATGCTTTTTAGTAATAATTCTCACTTTCTTTTTTCTTTTGTAAGCAATCATATATAATGCCAGACAAACATTCACAAACACTCGGAGCCTCTGATGGGAATCGAATCCACGGCCTCGGCATATGTAAGTAGTTTACCACGCTATCATAGATCATCGATTAGAGTGGTTAATATTTTGTAGAGATTACGTTGTGTTTAAAAATCTGACAGATATCGTCTAAATATATGATCAATAAGATTTTGGCAGACAGAAGCTGAAAGTGGTAGTATAGTGGACCAAAGAAACCCCGTCAAGAAAAAGTTTAATGGAATCAAATCGTACAATCTGGGTGGCCAGCTCATTCTCAGCTCATTCACTTGAGGTGACGATACCCTTAAAATGCTCGTGCAGAATACCCATGAGCATAGACTGTGTGGCACGTATCGCCGTCCTTTTGGAGCTACATGTTGTTGGTAATCATATCGTCCAGTTCTGGCCAAAAGAAGTTGGTAATCAGAGACCTCTTGAGCTCGCTGTTGACAGTGATGCTCTGTCAATGTCTATCTCAAAGGAATATGCACCGATGTCGTACCCAACCCACAATCGTCACAAAACAGTGACTCTTTTTATATGCATTAGACACTTTTGAATCGTTCCAAATAGGCCTTATCCCGAAAAATTGATTTTTATATGAAAATTAGGGTCCATTACAAACTGCACATGTAGTTGTATATGGTAGTTTACCTTCAGTGCCTAGCTTAGCAGAATTTTTTACGGCTGCATGTCCAAGTCATGACTCAAAATCCATCAAATTTTGGTTTGCGAAAAACTGAGTTCTTGTGAGCGTCAGGAAATAAATTGCCTTGTGTTCCCTTGCTCATACTCACGGACAGTGGTCATGAGTTCTGTACATCTTAAATTTCATGGACGTAAGGGTGTTGGTTGATCTGTAGCATGTTCATGATGTCATCATTGCCGGCACATGTTTAAAGTAATTCTTTTATTGAGTTTTTATTACAAACTATCAAATTATGTACATACACATACACATTGTTGATGGCACTTCTGTTTGGTAAATTCAAGCAACATTTCTCAAAAAAATCTGTCTTTCGGAGTCGATTTTAAACTGTAGGTCATGTCACTTATGGATAAAATTAACACACACAACCAGAAGTGGTGTGAGAAGCTGTGTTGTAATCTTGGCTGAAGAGTAATTTGTCGCTTAAGCTATAGGCAATAGAAATGACAATGATTCATACTTAAGGTGTCTAACATTTATTACAAGGTTGTAAGAGACATTGTGAAGAAGTTGCTCTACTCTAATATCATAAATAAATTATTATGTATCAATCAGTATCAGAAAAGTTGACAGAATGTTATGTCAACGTACATAAACATCCTCTTCCATAGTAGTTCGAAACAAAAATAATCGATTATATGTACATAGATACTTACACAACCATAAGCACTAATACCATGTTATGTTGTGCTCAGTGTGCTGTTTCTTTAGTGTTTGACAGTTATTCTAAGACCCATAGGCAATAACAGTATTTTCGAAAGAAAGAAACATCGCATACAACATTTTGAATTCATAACAGGCAATTACATGCATACTCAAAATTGTAAGGCAAATAAATGTTACATTGCAACACAAAATTTTTGGCTGCTTTAAGGCATTGCTCTCCACAACCATCAATAAAAAAAACTTTATTTTCAAATGAATACAGGGTTGCAAAGCACACATTGAGACTGTACGAGAAAAGAATGAAAAGAAGTGTCATTACTATCGTTATGATTGCTGTAATAACGTTGTACAGCAATAAGAAGGATAACGGCCATGGCAATGAGAGTAGCAAAAATGTGAAACAACAGCAGAATTTAATAATCAAATTGCTGTGCAGCAACAGTTAGACAACGGAGCAGTAATAACGTGCGCCCAGAGCTGTAAAGTAGCAAAAGGAATAATTATTTTCTGTTTTTAAATTTTTCGTTTTTAAATGACAAAGAAAAATGTAAAAATGTTTTTACATCAAAGAAAAATTTAACAATTTTACAATTTAAGTGGAGAACAAAATAGGCGCTGTACTATAAAGTAACGTATAGTGCAGCAAGCTGTCAACAATTAAAAGCAGCAATTCAAATTTGTATCAACAGAAGATGTAGTTTTAGTAGTCGTTGTAGTAGAAACTGAAGCGCATAATCGAATTTTTAAGTGAGAAACGGAATAGTAGCTGTAGAACAAAGTAACAAGTCGTGCAGCAATTCAAATTAGTGTCAACAGAATACGTAATTACAGTAGTCGCTGTATAGATGCTGAAGTGCAAAATTACAATTTATAAAATTTGTTGCATGACAATTAAAAATTGTAAAGTGCGTTTCCCTACTTTTCAAAATATTCAACATTCAAAATATGAAACAGAACATTTAATGTTGCTGTAGAGAAATATGTAGTTGGATATGTTTTTATTGTATAATTTAAGACCTATTTTGTGTGAAAATTCCCCTAATATTCTTGCATTTTCCAGTAAGTTTTTAAAAATGTTATTTGGCAACAATATAAGAAAGCTTCACTATTCTGCTCGCATTTTTTCTTTCTACGCTACTTATTACGTCGTAAGCTCCAGTTTCTACTGCTAATTTATTCTGTTCCTGACTCTAAGCATTTACAATAATCTTCAATACTTTTTCCACATACTCGGATGTTTTTTTCAGCTGAACAACAACTATTGAGGTTCGCAATAACAGATATTTCTGTTCAGTAGGGTTGACAAGTAATCATGAATCGCTTTAGCTGAGTAAAGTTTACAGTTTCAAATTGTGGGAATTTACTGCAAGCAAAATAAATTTGTTTACTGCAGTTCAAAAAGCACTTCACGGTTAACATAATCCGCCTAGTCAGCGAACAATTTGTATAGTTCTTGATCTACATTTGCAATTTATTTACAATAATTTAACTTACAAAAAAAAAAAAAAATGGTCGGCTGAGTTACGTTCCTAAGTGAGTAGAATGAAAGGGGAAATATATTTGTAATTAGTAAAATGTGATATTTAAAGTTGTTGAGAATGCTACAGACTTAATGGTTTTTTTTTCGTATTTGCTTCGTTATAAGACTGACTGTCCATAGTCGAGCCACTTTCTGCAGATAGTTTTATCACGCTTCGAATGGTTGGCATATTAGGTACACTTAATAGACTGAAAATTCTTCAAAGTTTGCGAGCAGTATAAGTCAGATTAGGTTCAACGGCAGCAAATTAAAGGGACTAGTTTCCAAAAATCATATATTCTTACGTTCTATTCGTCTTTATCGCACATTCGCCTGTGGTCCAGTGAAATGGAATATACTTTAAAAGAAGAATTTTTTTTCACTCGCATACACGGGGAAAGTTCTATTAGCAGAAAATTTTTTTGTCACTTACAATATAGATAGAATTATTTCTAACTACTATTAACACTACTCCCTGTTTCCTCCCCCTTCGGCCTATTTTGCAAAATACAACACAATACACTACATGGGTGGGTATACCATATAGTAGGGGCTATAAAAAATGTCGATTATTTGTCAACTGTTGACCGAATTTTTGTTTAAACTTTAATCAGCTAAACATCAATGACATTTATCTCCAACAAGACGGCTTAACATGTAATAATTCACGACATATTTTTTTTCAGAAGTTGCACTGTTCATTGATACCCTCGTTCGTGTGATTTAACGACTCTGGGACTTTGTTAAGTCGTTGGCTTATGATTAAAAACCACCTGCTGCATTGGAAACTAGCATTATATTATATGTACAAACAAACATACAAAGAAATTTCGTCAGGTTTACGACTTAGCTTGTCACACCACTTATGTTGTGTGTGTTAATTTCATCCATAATTGGCGGAACCTACAGTATAAAGTCGACTTCAAACGACAGATATTTGAGTAACTTTTCATGGCTATTTTATTTACTCTCAGAGTTTTTACCAGAAATATGCTGAGAGGAAATTCCCGAAGAAATATTTTTTTATTTTTCGTTTTGTTGGAAATCTCTGAACTTGAGTTTGGAGTCTAACGTCTAATAAGCCAACACAGTATCTACTAGACTAGACTAGACTTTTTAACTTCTCAAGCTCTTAAAAACATTTTATTTTTTATAGTTTGATAATGCATGTCGGTTCTGGCCGGCTCATTGGCAATCCAATTTTCGACGATATCCCAATGCCCCTGAACCAATATAAGTGTTACCTTTGAATGATCCGAAATTTCTCTAAGGAATACTTGACATTCATGGACAAGTCAATTGTGACACTTTTATAATTGCCATGACCTCTGCTTGGAAAACACTGCAGTGATCAGACTGCCTATAAGACGAAAGTTTAATATCAGAACCCTTATAAATGACAGTTAGGTTAGATTGTAAAATTTTTGTTAGCTTTTCTTGTGAAGATTTATTTAAAACTATATTTGTGAATGTGTATGAATCCTTTAACTGCTGCTGTTACAAAACGTTTTGTACAGTAGTTGCCACAATTTTTCTTTTTTAAAATATTTTTGCGCACATACTCCTTGTCGATGACAATGTTGTGGCCGTCGGATATACCACATCGCTAATGTGTTATTGCATCGACGACATGATTGCAATGAAGATATTTTCACCACGTTAAATCAATAACGTCACTTACAGATTCCAACAGATTACACGTTGAATTTCAGTGAAATGTTGTAACGTTGCTTTGCACATCCAACTTTATACATAGCACTGGAAGCATCATTTTGCATTTTTCTTAAACCATAAATGTTTGCGGCATTATTATGAATTGTGTGATCACGCCTTAAAAATTCTACATGAAGAAAAATTGGATTGAAAAATTATAGACGAAACGATAGGAAACTAATGCATTCTGCAGTGGCTCAAACCATATGATATCTCACATAAACCCTATAGTTTTCATTTATGCAAAAAAGTTTTGAATTGTGTTTAATAAAGTCATTTGAAATTATTTTCAAATTTCATTGCCTTTCATGTCTAACTCTTATTAGACAGGTAGTCGTTTCAATTACAAACACAATTTTAATTACCGTTATTAAAATTCATTAACTCAGTTCCTTTGCAATAGAACATGCGAACTAAGCGAACGGAAAACGTGTTTAAAAAAACCAACAAAAGAAAATTAAATTCCATATCATTAGTTCAGCTCATGTTCAGTTTAATGCATGCGGGAATGAATTTAAAAATCTCACTTTCAAAATGGCTGTTTTTTTATTTCATATGGCTAACATGCAGTTACAGATTGAATTGAAAAACTGGAAATTAGATTGTCCCTTGAATGAATGAAGAATGTGTGCACCACATCCTAGATTGTTCAAAAATGCCGGGTGTCTTTGAAGGCGATAGCGAGACATTCGGCTATTACCCTTATTTGAATACTTGGACACAGAGTCATCAAAGGTAACAACAAGACCAATGCACTTGCAAAAGCTGCTACCATGGAAAATTCAATTGAATTTCTACAAGAGATTGGCGTTACTCTGCAGAAATGCAAACAAATATTCTCCCAAAAACACCATGCATTGGCAATGTAAGATGGGATAATGAACGCACTTGTAGAGACACCAGACAGATTTGCTCGACATGGACATATGGGCAAGTTCACTCGGCCTCCCGTATGACCTATTGTGCGATTATTCGTTAGTGATAGGTTTGAACCATCACGAGCTCCGGATGAAACCAGTGGCACGTTTATCTCCGTGCTCAAATCTGCTGAGATCTTCAAATGTTCTGTCATCCAAAAACCAATGAAGTTTGTTCTGAAGTACGGGGCACTCGTATTTCATTTCCTCCACATCATGGCAACTTCTACAGAAACCTTTGTGGGGCAGACCAAATCTATCAGCGAAACTGTCAAGAGCGTTTGTGTCCCGTTAGGTTTCCTGTTAGAATGTGAACCGTTCTCTTGTTGAACCCAAGTAGTTCTCTGGTTCTCCCGGTGTCCAATGTTGGACACAGCAGTTTTGAAATTCAGCAACCAGCTATGTAATAACTGTTTAAAGGTAAGTTCATTCGGTGTATCAATGTGTTCCCCAGTGTGATTTTTCACTATCAAACATTATTATGTTGTGTGTGTGAATTTTATGAATAAGTGAAGGTACTTGCAATTTATTTACTTTCAGAGTTTCTGCCATAAATCTGCTGAGTGGAAGTCACCGAAGAAATATTTTTTCATATTTCGTTATGTTGGAGAAGTCTGACCTGGGGTTTGAACCGTGACCTCACATCGAACAAGCCAACGCACTACCTACTAGACTATGGCGACTACATACTTAAGTTAAGTTCAACTGACGGCCGCCTCAATGGGCACAGCTTAATTGGTTGCTATAATATACCACTGTAGCACTGATATTACCAATTCCGTCATATAATTATAGCTCCTGGCTAAAATAATCAGTTTTGCGAATAATTGATTGTGCCTCATTCCTATTGACATACACCTAACCCAACATGTGGGCTTGTTGTGCACAAACCATTAGAAACACCATTCTACTTTTTATAAGGATCCTTCCTTAACTCTTCCAGTACACACTTCTGAGACGAATAATGTCTGGTATGGAATCATCCTCAAAGCATTGGGATATCGAGCTTATATGTGTAGCAACTTGACCCTATGGAACACGTATGTGACATAAATTCATTTCACAAAGAAAATCGTTCTGGTATTAAAGTGATACAATATTGAATTTAAATTTTTTACAAGCGTAAGTATTTCAATGAAATTGCTAACCTACATTTTAAATTGAATTAATATTCATCACCAAATGTCATTCCCGCACTTAATTTAAAGTAATTTATTTCTATTCAGTAGAAACAATTACAGCAATTGTCTTTAGTGTAGAGTAATTTTCTATTTGAATTAATAATTCGTTCATTCATAAAATATTCAACAGCTGCAATTGCGTTCTCTACACACAGAATGAGAACAAAATAAATCTTATGCGGCAATATTATACTGCCGCTACAAGTGGCCTTGTTTTAAAAACAATTTAATTTTCGAAGTGAAGGCTACAATAAAAAGGAAGAAAATATAAATTTAGTCTGTTTATTTTAGTTTAAATACAATAACTTTTAATGACTTATAAATTGACTTTGTTCGCAGTTAAACTTCGAATCCTATTTACTCTTTTGCGGAGTAACATTTGTCATTCATATTCATTTGATCGGAGGCCGAGCAACAACATCAGTATAAAAAAGGGATAAACAAGTAAACAAATAGTCAACAACAACACTGCAAGGACAAACGTAAACAAAATACACAAACAACAATAACGTAAACAACATGTTTACATTTTTTGAGATTTCGCATAGGCAAAGTCATTTACCTTCAAGAGCATTCATCAGACTGTTTACCCTGCGATATAAAAGGCAAGACAAATCAGACAACGGGATCAGTAAACATTCAGTCAGCCTTGTGTGAAGACGCGTTACGTGTGACGAGGATTATTATGTTTTTATGATCTCCACTATAAAGATCGGTCGAAAAATTGTTATTGTTTACGCAAACGAGAAGTATATAGAAGTGATTATTTTGGAGGCAGCTCGGCAACAAACATTGATTGTGCTGCTTTGCATTTAGGCTAATTTCTATTTTTATTCGCAGCAATGAGTAACTTAGTACTCATAGTGGGAGAATTTGTGCTGACAATGCGAGGACTAATGCTGTCAATTCAATAACATGCATCAAATAGAGATTTTAAAAAGGCGATTTATGAAATATAACGAGAAAAACGTTTTGGTGGTACAATTAATAAAGAATTAATGAGGTATTTATTTTTTATTTGTTTTAATTACAATTTTATTATAATTAATACGCATGAGGCCTAAGGTAAACTGCATTTGTATTAATTCTTGTATTTGCTGCTTTGCGTTTATTGTGTTTATAACGTCAGCAAGACGTGACGCAACGGGAATGAAAATCACATGAGCAGTTACGTTGTATTAAAGAATGGCTGCAAAGATAAGAAGCCTATCAAACCTTATGTCACACTACGTATTGCAAGAGACAGTCCATGTTTCTAAACTGTAACTGGAACCTTTCAAGTGCAACAGGCACAATAGAGAAGTTCTTGCAATGGAGAAGATTTTGGACTGGAGGACTAGTGTTGAGAATTTATTTATCGATTCGAAAGACGAGTTTTGCAGAGAAACTGGATCAAGCTTCCTTTAACTACTTGAGAGTGATAAAATGTGATAAAGAAGAATTTTACAAGCAAGCAGTAGAGATGTTAGTTGACTCGACTAATATTGAATCAATCATCATCCCCCCAAATCAATCTCTTTAACTCCTTCGATAATCAATTTTCTTAATGCGAATATACTTTCTTTATAATTGAGAACAATCACCTGAGTGGTATAAACCAAACCAGCAGGTCAAATCGAACCTGAGAGTGATTATCCGTCAATTGCATTCTTTTTTTTTTTGTACTTGAGAGTTCCAATCTTCACTTTTTGCAGACCACAGGTTAAAGAAAATAATTTCTACACTTTTGACCCACTTTTCTTTACCCTAATAGCCTTGGACATAAAAACCTATAAATTTTTACATTACGGAAGGTAAATGTAAATGTCAAAAAATGTGAGTTTTACTATAACCAAGGCAAAACTGAGTGAATCTTTACCTTTTTCTCCACCAAGTTATCATTTTGTCTATTTGGGATAATTCATTAGATGTCCAACAGAAATATTTTAACATCATATTATCAAACCTATAGTAGCTGGTCCGTTGTTTTATAGGACGAATGTGTACTCTATGGTCGTTAAAGGATTAAGGGTGGATATGCCTTTAACAATGTGTGTCAGAAAAGGTTGATGAACTTTCTACATTCGCACTCCATTTTAAAAAATATTACACAACTAAATGCATAAAGATGACTATAACGAAGGAAGAAATATTTGAACGAAATCTAGACTTCAGTCTGAAATTAATTTTTACTTTCATAGACATTAGCACTTGCAAATTAAAATGATAACGGAAAATCAAATATTTTCCATTGACTGTATTATTAAAGAATAGAATATTAAACGGCAAACCCTTATTAATTTAAGCACATCTCTTCTACAGAGAATTTTAAACAAAATTTTATTTCTTAAAAAATATTTTTACGGTTGTTACAAATACCAAAACCTCGCATAAAGTCGTAAATATATACATCCACATGTTTTATTTACCTTTACCTTTTTACACTCACATTTTCATACATACATTTTTACACTTTATCCTTTTGCCGGCTATAAAATCCAAGTTTTAAACAATACGCCGTGCAATAATGGCAAAACAGTGTAAGAGTCAATGGCTGAAGTAACATCAAATCATGGTTAACTCAGTAATTTGATGATGTGAGACAAAAGCAATGACACACACAGTATTGAAAGTATTTCCCAACGCCTAAAACAAATAACCGTAAAATGCTTACTTATGCGGTGGATTTAAAAATCATTGCTTCATTTGCGGTGGTATTTTCTGCTTTTATAACTTTTGACATCTTATGGATGGTAGAAAGACCATCAAATACCTGTGGATAATAATTGACATTCGTTTAAAGTTTTGAAATGATATGGTTTATTCTTATAATATAAATAAATACAGAACAAAACAAATGACTAGAATAATTTTTTCTTCTTGTAAAATATCCACTTCAGGAATGTTGCATAATCGCATGCCCTTAATAAACATATTGTTACGTTTTATACCTTAAAATCTTTTAAAATTTGAGCTCGTAGATTGGAAATAAAATACAAATAGATTTGTGATTAGTTTTAATTAAAATTCTTTATTATTCGTACAATTCTGTGTGAAACTGTTCACAATTGCTTTTTTTCGTTATTCCTCTGTTTATACCCTTTGCATTAACAATAACAATAACTAACAAATAACAATAACAATTATTCGACAGATCTTTGTAACACAGATCTTCAAACCACAACTACTGTCTGCAAACACATCGCGTCTTCACACAAGACTGACTGAACTTCACTAACTCACTCGCCTGCTTTGCCTTGCCTTTTATATGACAGGGTAAACAGTGTGATGAATGTTCTTGAAGGTGAATGTTCGTGACTATGTGTGACACGCACAATTTTTTAAGGAAAATTTAAGGTTGATCGCCTGCCTGGATGAAAGACAAAGGGCTATTTTAAAGATAAATATCATTCGATATTATTTTGGAACATTTTGTTGAAGGATATCGAACTATGAAATCGAAAAAATTAACGCTGTTTGAACAGGTACTGGATACAGAAATCCATTACAACATTACGAACTATCACAATATCTAAACTAATATACCTTTCAAAATCAATTAAACACTGTCTGGAAAGTTTCTTGACTGTAAGCATTGTGTTAACGGAAAAGTATCGAATGAAACAAAGTTCTTAACAGAACGTGTATTTCCAAGTCGAAGTACAACGTATAATGAATTCCTTTTGGCTGAGGCACTTAGAATCGGTCATACATTAAACTTTGTCTATTCCAACTGGCAGAAGAGTTGAAATACTTATTTCCTTATTAATTTTGTCGGCGGTTTGGATATATATTCCTTAATTGTGTATACACCGGGTACTCATTAAAAACATAAAAAAAAAATTTTGTGAAAAAAGCAATGAAATTTTTTTGTTGTAGTAAAAAAAAAAATAATAATAAATTTGAAACACACGCAAGATAACATTCGATAACATGAAAAGGTAATTGAATATTAATTCTGAAATTAATCCTCATTTCACTAACCCATGCTTTAGCAAAGTAAAATATCTTAGAATCAGATTGGAATACATTGGACTTTTTTTGTTTTTTATTTCTACGAGAAAAAATGTATATTGCTGGTATAATGAAACACGTCTTATTATTTAGATGTTTCACAGCAGACTCTGCAGCGTAATTTATTTACAACCTTTTATACTTAAAACTAACGGTTCTTAAGATAAATTTAAGGAAGTGTAATAAAGAGAATGGTGATAACTAGATTATGAATAATTGTAGAAAGATAATATATTAAAGCTAAATAAAGGGTTACCATAGTGTACAAAATAAAAGTACCTTTTAAAAGGGGTGATGCTTTTGCATTACACCTCCCTTCCTGAGAAAAAAAAAAAATGTTTGGATCGAAAAGTAGGTGATCAGGCTATTTTCGATTCAAAATTTTTTTTTTTTTTTATTATTCTTATTCTATCAGAACTATTTTTTTTTATTTTTTTTTTTTTATTTTAATAAATGTTTATAAATTTCAGTGATTAATTATAATTATACGTATTTATGCTTATACTATGTACATAGTTTGCATTTATTTTGTTTTTTTTGTTTATATGCAATATACTTTATATATATTGTTCTTCAGGTTTCAGTTATCATTATTTTTTTTTTTAATAACAATTATTATATATTAAAATATTCAGACTTTAATTCATCAAATACTTTTCAATTATAAAATTTAATTAATTTGTAATTTTCATATTATTGTAATATTTCATTTTTTTTCAGCATTTCTTTTGTATTTTGTGTTTATATGTATCTATTCATATATTTGTTCAAATTTGTTCTCCAATTTGAATTTAAAATAACAAGATAGAAGAATTTTGGAAAAAGTTTTTTTTTCTAAGACAAAAGCTTTATAACTTCATAATTTTATAGGACTCTATCCAAATAAGAGCTTGAGAATCATGTTCCTCATTCACATTCTACAGTTTCCGGACCCTGTTCTTGTGAACAGTTCTTTCCTTTTTCCTCGTTCCATCATACACTCTAACATTACAACCGTCTACACTTTTGACAACAAATGGTCCCTCGTAAATGCTCCTAAATTTGTCGTAGGGCTGTCTCTGTATTAGGACGTTGTCGTTCACCTGTAGTATTAATGGTTTCGCATACCTATCGTACATGTTCTTATTCCGCAATTTATGCTTGTTAATTAGTTCCTTTGCCAACCTGTGCGATTTCTGTAATCTGTACTTAACCTCCTTACTATAATTTTCTACGTTATACAAAGGATCAATTGTTCCTCTTGACGTTATTTCAGGTAAGTTAGGTGATCTACCAAAAACTAACTCATACGGTGAAAATTTATTGTCAAAAACTGTATTCGAAGTAGTGTTGTGAAAAAAACAAAAGTAAGACAAATAAGTATCCCATTCCTCAATGTTTTCGGAGATGTATGCTCTCAAATATTCGTTAAAAACTCTATGGTTTCGTTCTACAGTGCCTAAGGTTTCATGATGATAAGCCGTCGAATAGTTCATCTTAATGTTTAATAATTTACATAACTCTTGCATTATCTGATTCTTAAACTCTGTCCCTAGGTCCGATCTGATGGTATTCATCGGTCCATAAATTAAGATGAACTTTTCAAAAATCGCACGCGCGACTGTGTCAGCGCTCTTATCAGGTATAGCAGTCACAACCAAATATTTCGTCAAATCACACATTAATGTAAGGGCATACCTATTTCCATATTTCGATTCACTAAATGGGCCAATAGTATCTAAAACGACTACGTCGAAAGCCTGAGCTGGTGTCGGTGTTAAAACTAATTCTTCCTTACCCCCGGGTCTTACCTTATTCACACTACATCTGCTGCAATTCCTTACGAAATTGGCCACGTCCCTAGACATGTCTTTCCAAAAATACTTCGTTCTCAATTTAGCATATAATTTACTCCGACCACAATGCCCTCCTAAGAGCGGATCATTGTGATATATTGTCATCAATTTTTCCTTCTTTTCCCTTTCAAAAACCTCCTCAATGGGGTTCGTCAACATTATCTCCAAATTCCTCAAATTCTTCGAACCATAGTCCTTCAATCTTCCTATGCTACAAATTGTAAAAAATATATCATCCTTCGGCCACTCCAATATGTGAATATTATTACTGACGGCTAATTCCTGAAGCCTCGAAAGCATTTCATCCAGATTAAATGTCTCGTTATCAATACGAATGTCCACATACGATATTCTCTTAAATTTCCTGTAAATATTTAAACGTAGCGCACTCAATTTATCATCGGCATACATAAGCTCAGATCTGATTTTCGATATCTTGTTACTAAAATTGTGTGAAAATTTATCATAAATTGGGACTCTTACCACGTCAGCATCTGCTCGGATTGGTTCCTGCGGGTTTTGTTTGGACATTCCGCGGGTTGTCACTGCAAGAATTTTTTCACTCGCCGTCCTCAATTCGTCAATCGAGATACGTGAGAGTGCATCTGCTGCCACATTGTCCCTACCTTTTATATGCTCTATTACAAAATTATACTCCTCAAGTTCTAGCCGGATTCTTGTCAGTTTGGATGATGGATCTCTCATGTTAAATAAGTAGACTAATGGTCGGTGGTCTGACCTGACGGTAAATTTGGTACCATAAACATATGGTCTAAACTGCGTTATCGCAAAGTAAATTGCCAAGAGTTCCTGTTCAATTGTCGACTTTTTGCGCTCCGCCGTATTAAAAGTCCTTGACGCATAGTATACTGGCAAATCGTTGCCGTCAATATTCTGACTCAAAACTGCACCGCATCCAGTTTGAGAGGCATCCACGGTTATAATGAATTGTTTTGAAAAATCGGGGTATTGTAAAAGTTTGGGAGAGACAAGGCTTGACTTCAGTTTCTCAAAAGCATTCTGACAGTTTTCATCCCATTTGAATAAGGTTCTTTTCCTGGTAAGGTAATTCAAAGGGGCTGCCAGTGAAGCAAAATTGTCAATAAATCTTCTATAATAATTTGCGAAAGCAACAAATCTTCTGGTAGAATCTTTATCAGTAGGGGTAGGGTAGTTTTTAACTGTCTCTATCTTGGAATCATCAGGTAGTAGGCCGGTTGAGGTGCATTTATGTCCGAGGAAGGTTACTTCCGGTCTAAAAAAGTTACATTTGAAGGGGTTAATTTTCAAATTGTGTCTTTTCAAAGTGTCAAAAACGTTTTCGATATTATTTAGATGATGTTGCATACTGCAACCTATAACAATTATATCATCGATATAAAGAAAAGCCTGGTTGGGAGGAAGGCCGGAGAAAGCAATGTGCATCATTCTTGAGAAAGAATTCGGGGCCACGTTTAAACCAAACGGCAATACTTTCCATCTATAGGAGCCGCAATTTGTACTAAAAGAAGTTATATCCCTTGAATCCGGATGCAACGGAATCTGGTGGAAACCGGAGAATAAGTCGATCACCGAAAAATGTTTAGCCCGACCAAGATTATCCAAGATGTCGTCTATTCGTGGAAGCGGAAATTTGTCGGCTATTAACCTCTTATTCACCGCCCTATAGTCAACGCACATTCGGTATGATTTCTGTCCATTTACACTTTTCTTCGAAACTAAAATTAGAGGACTATTGTAGTTTGACTTACTAGGCTCAATTAAATCGTTCCTCAACAACCTATCCACTTGTCTATCTATCTCCTGCTTCTGGGTATGTGGTGTTCGGTAATTCTTTATGTATACCGGAGACATATCGGTTAACCTAAGTTTTTGCGTGTAAAAATTGTTCACAGTCATCCTATCATCCTCCAGTGCGAAGATGCCTGCATATTTCTCACACAGAGGCATTAGTCTCCGCTCAACCTCATTTGGCATTCGTGTTTTCAAAATAGATTTCAATTTCTCGATACGTTCCTTATCGTTGCTAGTCTCATTAATAGTATAAATTTCGTAATTTGAAAGTTTTTCCGTTTTAATATCGTAATTTCTTATACTTTTTACCTCATCTGTAACATTCAATACCCCTAATATTGGCATATCCGAATCTATTATGCTTCTCTTAATAAAAAGTCCTTCACAAACTTCCTGCGAAACTACCAAAAGCGGTTCATTTACTCCATTTAGCTTAAACATACGAAAAACTTCACATCTAGGTGGAACCAAAAAATTATCATTTTCCGTGCCATGTAATATTGGGATCTTCAACTTCGTATTAAAAGACCAGAATGAAACAGTCATATTGTCGTAATTCATAGTGCACCTATTGGCCTTTAGAAAATCTTTACCCAGTATTCCCTCCGTAGGGATATTAAAATCCTCGTCAACGATATGAAAAGTCTGGGGAACGAAACAATTCTGTACTATGAGATTCGTTCGTATCGTACCCAGTGTTGATATAGATTGAGTTGTCACCCCTGTAATAGTAACAATGTTGTTTCGATCCAGTTTGGTGCTTTGTTTCAAACAAGATATTTTCAAAATAGATATGTCTGCCTGGGAATCAACTAATAACGTGCATGATTTATGTGAGTCCGTACATTTTAATGTGATGAAATCGGAGTAATTTAAATTCAAACTGTATATAGATTTCTCTCGAAAAGATTTATGTTGTTTTACTGTTCGCGATCCGCTTCCCCCAGCATTTCCTGCCGAGGGCTCTCGGCGTTTAAAGGAAAAGTCCTCGCATTTTTATTGTTCCTCCCATTTCCATTGTAACCATTATTACCGTTGCCGTAATGGTTGTCATTGCTGGTGTAGTAACGATTCCAGCCACTGTTGGTATTCCTATCTCGATTTCTATTATTACCTCTATAGTTGCCTAAAACTCTCGAATTGGTACTGTAACGTCTATTATTATTATTCGAACGAGTGAAACTATTATTAAAGTTGCCATTACTATTGAAACGATTCCTAACACTGCCTGAATAATTACCAGGGTTAAAATTGCGTGACTGGTATGCCAAAACTTGTTTCTCACTAGATTCATTCATCTGCTCCACCACTAATTTTGCAACCACATCTTTGGGGTCAGTAAAAACGGTAGAGGCAATTATTGATTTGACTAAATTGGTTTTCGCATTCATTCTGCAGACAGTAACCGTCTGCTCAACTGCCATTTCGTGTGCTTTGGGTTTAGTAATACCCTCGATGATAAGAGATCTTTCCAGTGCGTCTGCCAAATCTTCCGCTTGCTTCGAAAACTCCGAGAAGTTGTCATTCCTAACCTGTAAAGCAGCAAGTTTGCCCGCAATTATTTTCGAATTATCGGGTTTAAGTTTACTCTTTAAAGCGATTTTGATATCATCAATACTTTTCACTACGTCTGGTAAAGCCTCACGAGCCTTTCCATCCAACTTTGACTTTACGAATGAAATAAAAGTCGTGTTCAAATTCTCGTCAGTCAAATCCTGAATTAGATCAACTTTATCTAAAAACGAATTCAGAGTAAGGGCATTCCCGTCGTAGTTTTCCCTTATTATACTAGCACACATGGTTATGAAAGATTTCTTCTGATCCGTAGTAGCCATTTCCGATTCTGTCTGGTTCATTCCTTTTGAGTCTCCTATTATTATTTGTTCGATTCCCGGTTCGGCTGTATTTTGTTCCTGATCACTGTCGAAACACTTTCCTAATACTTCACCTAATTCCGAATCAGATTCCGTCATCACATATCTGTTAACTAATTTAAATAGAAAAACATCGGGAGATACATATATACCACAGTCCAATTTACCAAAACATCTCACTAAAAGTTCCCTGCAGTGTACTAATCTTCTGTAATTGTTACTCCCCGTGTCAATTGATATGCTTCCAATATGAAGTTTCGCGTATGATAAAATAGCATTATATGTGTCGATAAGGAGATTTATGTATTCGTTCCTTTTGGTCTGTTTCGTCGACAATGGTCGGTTTTGAAGAATCCTCTTCTTCACGTTATAAAATTTAATTATCAGTTCGTTGAAAATTTCCTGACTAAATGCTGTCATCTAATATACCATTTCATGTCATTAACATATCTAAAGTTCGAATAGGGAAAAACGTTACGGTATATATTCTGATTTGAGCCGTGTAAAATATATAAACATAGACCTTATTTTTATCCTAAACTTATTTACTCTTCTCCTAAATATTCCAAAATATTTAAAAAAAAGAATACACGAATGTTCAAAAAGAATGCGATTAAGCTGCGAAAAGTGGTGAAATTTACCAAAATGTATGTAATAAAATTCTCCGAAAAATTACAAAAAATACTTAATGAATCAATAGAGATAATAATGCCAATATGTACGGTGAGTGTATGAGTGTATGTATGTATGCGAAAAAGAATAAATGAATAGATTTGCAACGAAAATTTACATTCATTTAATAAACAACATAATGAACAATTATCCTCTTTCCCAGAAGTTATAATTGTTTCCTCTGCCCAAAATTCTTCTTTTTATCAATCTATGTATATTTGCTTTGTTATTTATTTGGTCATATTCAATTTATAACTTACATAAGAGAATATTTAGACCAAAAGAAATGCTGTTTCTCTTAAATTTACTGTTATTATATTCATATATTCTTTGTGTATTTCTCTTCATTTCTTTATATGTGTATCATATATATATTATATATATATACATACATATTATATATTACATTATACATATTATATATTATATGTATTACATATATATATCATATATATATTATATATATCATATATGCATTATATATACATTATATATATTATATATATACTATATATGTATTATGTTATATATGTATTATAGAATTAAAAATTAACATGGGTAATATATGTATATAAATATTATATATATAATATAAAATTGAGTAAAGAATTATAAATTTATTTAAGAATATAATTTAATAATATAATAATATCAATGTACTATACAATAGCTTACTCTTATATACTTTTGTTACACCCTATTTTCTTCTTTGGTCATCTTTTTGTAAAGTTTTATTTTTCTGCCCTTGGTGTTTCTTCTACTTTGATATGCTGGTTACTAGATGTTTGTGTTGTTGCAGTTTTTAGTTTTGTTCATCACTTTTGTTCAGTTTTTCTCCTTTTTGTTGACTTGTTGGTATCTTGTTGGTTTTTTTTTTTATTATTATTTGTTCTTTTTTTTTTTGTTTTTTTTTTTAATTTCACCGTTTAATTTTAAAAAAAAATCCTTTGTTAATAGACACGTTAATATTTACATTGTTTTTGTTCTTTTATCTATTTTTGTTCTTTTTGATTAGCGGTTTTCTGTACAAACTGTACTTTAAATACAGACTGTACTTTCACAGTCACCCTTATTGTGTTTGGCGTAGTCGAAAAACGATAGCTGTCGTAGTTGCTGTCGTATTTAAAATTTTATGTTACCGTCTAAAATTTTCGACAAGCAAAATTTTGTAAAAGATCCACAATGTAAAAGAATACGCTAAATTAAATGATTTTGAAACATCCTGTTAAAGATCTGTCAAACAAGAGTTTATAAATAAAAAAATTAATAGTCAAATTTTTAAATTTTTTATGAAATTGTTGTGTTATTTTACTTGTGAAAATGTTAAGTGTAGCTTTTTATTCATCATCATCGTCTGAAGATGAAGAAGCAGTCAGCATTCAAGAAATAAATGCTGTAAGGAAGCAGTTAAGACAGCAAACAAATATTTTTAAACTTCCAAACAAAAAGTGAGCTTAAAAACAATAACGTATTACAAATATATTGGTATGTAACAATGTTTGTATTTGTTTCAGATTTATTAGTTATTTTAGACTTAATAAAGATGCCTTTAAATACGTTTTAAATAAAATTTCACACAAAATGCAAGACCCAAAAAGAAACACAGCTGTATCAAAGCTAATCAAACTAACAGCAACAATGAGAATACTCGCCGAAGGCAGTTACCAAAAAGGTGCTGGGAATGATCATTATGTGAACCTCTGCCAAACAACAGTAAGCGAGTCTTTTAATGAGTGCATAGAAGCGATGTACAGTGAACTGTGTCCAAGATGGATTTCATTTGAAGTTGACGAAACAAAACAAAATGAAATCAAAAGACACTTTTATCGTAAAACTGGATTCCCTGGTGTAATTGGTTGCGTCGATGGAACACATGTTTCAATTATACCTCCACCAGTTGTAGATCGTTTTAAATATTTTAACCGAAAAGGATTCTATTCGCTTAATGTCATGCTGGTAAGTACAAAATTGTATTTTTTCAAACAATACTTCTAAATTCGTATAAAACATTTTAGGCTTGCGATCACAGACTTCGCATTTCTTACATTCAGACACATTCTCCTGGGTCGAGCCATGATTCTCTAATATGGAACATAAGTGAGTTAAAGCATCACTTAAAACAAAGATTTGAAAATGGAGAAAGAAACACATGGCTGTTAGGTAAATACATTTTTGCAAACACATTTGTTTTTATTTTGATATCAAAACTAATTAAATTTTTGTTAATTTCTAGGTGATGCAGGTTATCCGTTGGAGCCGTACCTGATAACACCATTCCGATTGGCACATCAGGGTTCACCAGAAAGTAATTTTAATGAAATTCATTCCCGAACAAGAAATGTAGTGGAGCGGTGCATAGGGGTATTAAAAAACAGATTTCGCTGTTTACTTGGTGCCCGGCAACTGCACTATAGCCCTGAGTTTGCTGCAAAAATTACAGCAGTTTGCGCTGCTCTACACAACATTTGTGTTCATTTTAATATAGAATGGCCTGCAATTGACGTAAGCGATGAAGTTACGCATGACCATGTTGATGAAGACAACTTAAGCGCATCAAATATCCGAAAAAAAATTATGGAACAATTTATTTAATATTTTAAGTTTTTTATTACCTTTAATAAAGGTTAATTAATCTTTGCAAATAATGAATTCATTTTTTATTAATTTTTAAATTGATGAGTTATTTAAATCTAAGACTTATAGTTAACTATGACCTGAAACTGTCATTTTAAAACGATAGTTTTGCAATTTTTTTTCTTTCAATTTCTAGTTCGGATTTGCGTATTTCTAAATGAGCTTTTCTGTATTTTTCTTTGGTTTTGAGTTCCGCCTTATACAAACGCAATTTATCCTCTTTAGCCTCACACATTCTCCGGGTATATCGTTCTATTTCCGACAATTTATTTTTCAAGTCTATGCATAACTCTTTTTGCAGTTTTATTTGTTGTTCTAAAAGTCCCAGTTTCTCTTGATTTTTATTTCTTTTATTTTTTTTAGCGTAGGTGCCGCAGGTGAAGTTGTCGGCTCTTCAATTTCGTTAATGTCAGTAATAGTGTCTAAATTTGGCTCGGGGTCTGGTGAAACATTTCGCGTTCTTTTAATTCCAAATGGATCTCTATGTTCGGTAACAGCACGCATATCTAATAAATTAATTGCTGCTTCTTCGACAGCTGAAAAAGTATTTTTTGTGAACGGCCCACCACCTGTAGCATAGCTTTCAGCTTTGTTATGAGTTAGTTTTTTTTTCAATTTAAATTTAAAATCGGCCCACACCTTCATCCAACCTTCTCCGGAACGGGATGGGGGACCCATAGAATTTAGTTCTTCTGAAACGGTGTTCCACTCCTCTTTAATATTTATTTTATTTAAACTTTTATGGAAGCCCTTCGCCAAATATGGTTTTTGCTCCAATATTGCTACTAACTTCGCAAATTGTGCGGCAGTTGTGATCTTTACTCTGAAATATACACCAGAGTTATGTACACAAGTACATAAAAACTAAATTATATTTCAATGATATTAAATTTTTTGCATGCTTACATTTTATTTCCTTCCATTGTATTTATTTCTTAAATAATTTTAATAACGTCGTGATCAAAATGTTAAACGACAAGTTTTTGTACTTTTGACAGGCAAATACGCCAAACACGGTAACATTTTTGTAATAGATTTGAAGAGTGTCGTATTCATTGGCGTTTTTTGCCAATCACGGTACCATTTAAAAAAAACGTCTAGCTTACGCCGCGAAAACGACAAACACAATAAGGGTGAGTATTTTTTTTATACGAAACCGTTAGAAATAATATTTCTATTTTAAAACAACTTTGATTTTTTTTTGTAAAAAAAAATATATTTAAAAAAAGTATTTGGATATGTAATAAAACTTTGTATAAACTCCCATCCAATAAAATTTGACAATAAATGATTTTTGTTGTTTTTTTTTTTTTTAAATTTTACTTTTGTTTTTGTTTAAGCACAACCGTATTGATTATTTTGTTTCATTTAACAAGCAACTATAATCAAATTTAAGTTTTTTCACCATTTGCACTTTAATTTTGTTCTTAACTGTTTTGATTTTTTTTTGTTATTTGTATTGATTTAGTTTTTTTTTTCCAATTTGATTAATGTTACCATTTTATTTTTTTTGTATATTTTAGGTTATGTTGCATTTTTCGCGTGTGTGCTTTTTTTCTATTGTTTTCTCCAAATTTCTTTTTTTTTTTTAGGTCTGCTTAATTTAAATATTTTTTTATTTTACTTTTCAGATGGTGAGGGATGTTGTGTATTTCCTTATAATAATGTGCCTTATATTATTTATTTTTAATATACTGTTATTTTTCGTTAAAACTGTTCCTTTTTTTCACTTTTAGTTAATTTTTGATCACTTCAGTCAATTTTCCTTTTTTCACTTTAGTTCATTTTTTTTTCTCACTTTAGTTCATTTTTTGCAGCACGGTCGCCATATAATGAAACACGTCTTATTATTTAGATGTTTCACAGCAGACTCTGCTGCGTAATTTATTTACAACCTTTTATACTTAAAACTAACGGTTCTTAAGATAAATTTAAGGAAGTGTAATAAAGAGAATGGTGATAACTAGATTATGAATAATTGTAGAAAGATAATATATTAAAGCTAAATAAAGGGTTACCATAGTGTACAAAATAAAAGTACCTTTTAAAAGGGGTGATGCTTTTGCATTACACTGGCACTACTTTATAATATAACCAATCTGCCTCGCGGTCGAATTTTAATGATTGATTTTAAACGTTTCCGTCAAATCACTCAAGTTTTAGTTTACGGAGAGAATGCTGGTGATCGTTATATTAAATGTATCGTTATATTATATTAATGTTAGCGATTAAAAAACTGCGAACGATATAGTGGAACTAAGCGACACAAGAGTATGAAAGACTATCTATGGCTGTACCAACATCTTAGGTGAGGTTAAATCAAAAAGCTTAGTGAACTTGGGGCCAATATGGTCCTACTGAAGTGCCGCTAGTATAAGACCTTTTTTGATTTTAAATTTAAATAAAATAAAGTGTTTGTGAGATATCTTTGATAATTTTTTATTCGTTTGAATGCTGGCATGTGTAGGTTCAAGTGTCCGCCACGGCTTATCGGTGTGGATACAAACTCTTTAACATAGAGGCTGCTTTAATAGCAAGACTTATTTTGGTTTGGTTTATTCTAGGCAATGTTTGATCGTTGGGTTGAATATTGATTGTGGTATCATAATAGGACCAACGTCTTATCTGTTCTACCACATTCCTTCAATGATTTATGCGCCAAATTTGACTTTTCAGAAGCGCTCTACCCAAGGAAGTAGTGTCGAACATTTGAACAATATTACGTGCCACACATAATGGCATCAATGTAGGTCTTTCGAACGAATAAAAAATTTCGATCATATGTCACACACATTTTGTTGTATTTAAATTTAGAATTTATAGAAATCATTTAATGAAATTGGACCTCCTAATTGCAGGACTAATTAAGAGCAACAATTTTATCCTGTTGTCAAAATAGAAATAAAATAAAATTGTGAAAACGCCCATATTTTTAATTCCGCATACTTTTAGACTAAAACGAAATGTTGTTCATATTTTCCGCTATAAACTGTAAACATTCAAAGCCATGTTTTATTTTAATTTTTTTCTAAATATACACACAAGCAAGCACCGGATGGAAACTAGATTTTAGAATGTTAGTTTTTAAAACAACAGCAATGCATTGGTTTTTTGTATGCCATAAAGTTAATTAAAATTTATTTATAAACAGGGGGGAACGTATAACATAATATATCGTGTTTAAATGGTTTGTATACGGTATGAATATCACAGAAAATGCGAAATAGTGAATTCTATACCATAATAAATGTTGCCCCCAATTTAAAAAAAAGGTAAAAATGTCATTAGTTTCGTTTCCATTCTGTTTATTTGTCCAGAGTAATTTAAGTTTAGTTATGCTAAAGCCCAAAGGATTTGTTGACCTCAATTTGAATTATTGCATTTCAATATTTCTGATTTGAAGCATTTGAATCCGTTTAACAAAAACCATTTCCATCTCTCACAAAAAGTTTTACGAGGTCAAATCGCGTGATCTCTGTGGTCTGTTCATATCGCCTTCATCTGGCACGTAGTGTAGTCATTGACGAATCATGACAAGCTGACTTATCTCACACTCGGTAACACAATGGGCCATATGGGTCACCGATTCAACTTGCCATTGAACGGAAACCTACTCGCTAATCTAATCATTATGCAGTGGTAAATGACCTGCACCTTTATGCCTACAACATCCAGACTAGGAGCTTATACGAGCAGACTATGGAAAGTGCCGGCAATTCATTCAATAGGTCATGAAGACAATTTAAGTAAATGAAGCGTGATTTTCTTTCTTGAAGATCAGGATGAAATTGCGATGACTGTGAACGATATTCTTTACATGATACGTGATAACAAAGTTCTTGTGCCCTTAACTGGTTGACACGGATCTGGAAAGCATTTGCTTTTTGGCGAGAGAGCGACACCTGCGACACTGCGAGTTTTTATTTTAAAACCAAAAAGTGCACTCTTACTGAGACTCTCTTTATCTTCAATGTCAGGCTTTAAAAATTGACACAAATTTCAGTTACCATCGTAGAATGACGGGCAAGTGAGTGGGACCTTAAGTAAATTTACAACACATACAGACATGTGGTTGTCACTTTGCATGAGACATGTTGGTACCAACAACAAGATTTGTTATTGTTCTTGTAATTGTTGTTGCATATTTTTAATTATGTTCAGTATCTGACCATCTGTTTTATTCATGCAAACATAGGCTACATAAACACAACGTAATTTATAGTATCATGTATAAGCAAAAGGCTTTTTAAGCACTATAATTATTACTAACACACCCAAACACATGTCTCTGCATATGTTAAGTTTTGCATGCACAACACACTTACATGACAAGTTTGGTTTTACATTACTGGGTTCGATAAACGCAGTCATACCTTCGCATAAACTCAACACAAAACTGGGATGGAGGAAAGATTTAAATACCTTCGGTATTGTGGACGTTTGTGGGAAGTACATGAATATTCTAAAGTAGCAGTAATATGAATACATATGTACATGGCATGTTTATGCCAAAATATATATCTAGTTGATGCATTTTCTCTTCCCATCAATCATGTTGACACAATATAAACCCGATTAATTCTTATTTTCTACACATGCACATTAAGAATTATTTTATTGTAGAGCGCTGAAGGTGGGTTATTTAAGGCCTTTGTTTTGTTCTTAGTTTACTAACGCAAATAAAAATGGGTTGCAAATGAAAAAATCTTCGAGTAATAAATTTTCATAATTTTCCTTTATATCGGGTGACAGTTTGTAATGATGTTTGACAGTTGATAATCGCCATTTTGTTGAATCTAGATCCACCAAATATGTTGCCATTTATTTATTCTGTCTGTCAAATCACCTTGAATGGATACAACAAATAATAAAATTATTTTATCTAAAAGAGTGTTGTGTTCGGGTAAAGAAAAATCATCTTAAGGGATGAGCCCTACATGAGATCAAAGAGGATCTAACGCATCCCCAAAACAGCGAGCACTATAAGTCGATGCAGCCAATGCAGCTCTGCCCGAGCAATTTGTGTGTGATATGAATTGGTCACCGAGATCGTGCGATTTGACACCGTTAGACTTTTTCTTGTGCAGTTGTCGTAAGTTAAGTGCTCACAGAGAACATGACCAATGCCATCGGTTCAATTCAGCCTGATTTATTTGCCAGAGTAGTCTAGTAAGTAGTGTGTTAGCTTATTAGACGTGAGGCCACGGTCCAAACCCCAGGTCAGCCATTTACAACAAAATGAAATAAAAAAAAAATATTTTTTCGTCGACTTCTTCTCACCAGATTTCTGGCAAAAACTCTGAGAGTAAAGTAAAATTGCCAAGAAAAAGTTTCTCAAAAATCTTTAGTTCGGAGTCGACTTTAAATTGTAGGTGCCGCCACTCATGTACATATAAAACTAACACATACAATATAAGTGGTGTGGGAAGCTCCATAGGTCGTAATCCTGACTGAAGGGTTTTTTTTATAGCTTATCGAGCTAAAGGTAGGGAATCTTCAAAAGACATTGGTAGCCCGTTCTACTCAATGTACACGATTCGCCGCAAGACTTACTCTCGGCTTGCTAAGAGCATAAGTACTAAACCCAACCCAGTTCGTCACACTTCCATTAAGTCACCCCCCCCCCACCCCCCTGGACCACAATCAAGTATTATATCGGGGGAGGTAAGCATTCAGCGAGTGCTACTATCCATTTCTACTGTTCTTGCTCTCTCTATTATCCTCTGTTGTATTATAACTTCCTTCGCGAAGAAACATACCGCGTTCCAGTTTTCACATGATGTTAGCATCGTCCTCTCTAGGAAATTTCGTCGGTATTCGTAGCGCGGGCAAGCAAAGAATATATGCTCTGCTGTTTCGCTTGTATTTAGACATGATGGGCACGCTACATACACGTAATGCCCCTACTTGTAGAGGTATGCCATGTAACTTAAAAGAGCGTGTCTCTAACAAAAAAGAAAAGACATCTACTCTTGTTAATGGTTCAAACAGAAAGAGCCCTTTATTCGTATACTTATCAGCTTTTATAGTGTTGTCCTTAATAGTAGTATATAATTACAGAGTTGTACTTAATAGTAATAAAGTTACAGAGTTGTACTCAATAGTAATATATAGTTACAGGGTGTATTCGATAGTAATATATAAGGTTACATAAAATATCATTTAATATTTAATAGAGATGGCACTACAGCCCTATAGCATCCGTGGCCCGTTAAGAAGTGTGTAAAGTAAAAGTCCACTCTCCTATATTTGGTATTAATCGGTAAGTCCATCTTCCCTTTGTGGAAGAAATCAACTCGTGCTGCCACCTATTCATTGCATCATCATTCACCAGGGTGAAACCCCGTTCTCCTACTTGTCAAATGTTTTCCCCTCTAACATTCGAAGCGGCATCATCTCCCCAATCACCAAGGCTGCTTCCGTAGATACTGTGCGGAAGGCAGAAATTACTCGGAGAGCAGATCTCCTGTAGGCCGCATCCACTCCTATTTTATATGACTTCTTATCCATGGCCTCGTCCCATATAGGGGCTGCATATAGAGCAATCGATCTAACCACTTTCATCAGCAATTGCCTCTTCTCCTGCCTCGGACCCCTCAGGTTAGGCATTATCCGTTCGAGTGCGCCCGTTGTCACCGCACACTTCCTACTAATATACGCCAGGTGAATGAATGTGAGTCTGTTATCAATCATAACTCCCAGGTACATGATTGACTGCTTCGATGTTATTCTTTGTTCGCCAACAGTTATGGTGATGAATTCCATTTTCTTCCTACTGCTTAAGGGTTGTAATGACCAATTTTTATGTATGTATGTATTTATTGCATATTTACAGATTAAAAAGCAGCAAGAGTAAGAGTTTTTTTTGTCACTTTCATAAAAAATGAAGACAAACAAAGCAACAACAAGTAATTTTAGTAGAACGGTGCTACATTACGTTACTCATGCCACAATAGATATTCTGCTCGAAAGATTTTTGTGTGATATGATCTGCCACCGAAAACGTGCGGTTTGATTCCGTTAAAATTTTATTTGTAAAATTGTCCTGGTTGCAGGTGTACTTAAAGCCATCATAACTCGTGAAATGGTTCAATTCAACGTGATTTATATGCCAGACTAATGGAAAATTATATGCTCTACTCCAAGGGAAGCCAGGGCAAGCATTTGAACAATGTTATATACCACACATAATATTAGATCTTTCAAACGAATAAAAAATTTCAAAGTTTTTTAATATATACAAGTTGTTTTATTTAAATTTAAAACAATTAATGAAAGAGCTCATATAATACTCTAAATTTAGTTGAATTTAATTTTATTTCTTTAGTTTTCTTCTCTTTCTCTTTTTGTACTTAAATTGCTTTGACTGAGTTTCAATACATTTGTTGAATGGTAATATTCAAAGCAAATTGTTTTCATTCGATCTTATTTTTAAAGCACAACTCTAATGTGAATATAAAAGAGGAATTAAAAAAATTTAGAATAAAACCCCATTTAACTTAAATTCTTTGTGAATGTGCTTTAAAATAAATTTCATTGGAATTTCTTTTGACTTTTTTCTAATTTTATTTCTTTTTATGTCATTATAAAACCTTCTTAAGGTATGCAGTAGTAACACGAACAGAGGAAATTCAGAAAAAACAGATTGTTAAAATAATACTTCAAATTCAAAATTTAATTTTTTTGAATTAAAATTACACTTCGCCCTTTAGAAGGATATGCCATATATTGGTCGGCAATTAAGTGTGAAATAGACGTTTGACAACACTGATAGCAGAATGGCATCCAGTAACATCTAGTTGAGCAAATGAGCACTATTACACGGCATATATCGGGTGGGTCACCTATCGGTTTAAGTCTGAACTATCTGTGAATTCGTATCTTGTGATATTTATATCATTCTATTCTGTTACAAGATCCAGTAAAATATATCCACTGAACCTGATGAATCGATTAAAACGTAAAGAACAAAAACAAAATTGGTCGGAAATTACACGAAAATGTCAGAGAAGAACCAACAGTGCCCGGTATACGGAAGTTTATTGCTATTTCGTGAAACTGGTTTCATTGTTGATGTGCAGAGACTTGGCATGCTCGTGCGTATACTCGAAAACAGAATCCATTAATATTAACTCGTCATCGTTCTCAAGCATTGGACGTTTCACGCACTAGTTTACGTCGAATTTTGCGAAAAGATCTCGGTATGCTGCCTTACAAAGTTTAATTGTCTCAAGAGTTTTCGCTTCGCTAGATGGCTAGATGGGCCAACGAGAAACTGCACGATGCTGTCGATTGTGCCAAAAAAAAAGCTCATTTCGGGTACGTTAATAAGCAAAAATAATGCAAAATTAATTTTTGCAGAATTTCGAACAATTTTTGTTTTATTGCATTTTTATATTTAAATTTTTAAATCACCCGCCCATTATATTTACTTTCTCACATTATGCTGATACTCATATTTAATATGTAAAATTCATTTATTACAAGTCCATATGTACATACATATGCGACGTATGAGTGATATTTAATTCGATTAATTACAAACATGACAAAATCAAAGAATTTTTATTGCATACTTTTCAGAGTAACTAAACTTATTTAATATGATGTGTATTAGAGATGAGCGATCCAGTGATTTTTGAAGAACGTTGTTCTCAGTGAACGTGATTTGTTAATCACTGTTCTTTAAAACAGTGATTGTGATCACAGTATTACAATAATGACAATAACGTATTTTATTAAGTCGTAAGAAAGAGACAACTAGATACATACTACGAAATGACTACTAAACAAAATCAAAGTGGTGTCCAGTGTTGCCGTTTTTGGTTATTTCTAACCAAAATTGGTTATTTTTTTGTTCAATGTGTAGATGTGTAGATTTTTTCGGTTTTGGTTATTTATTTTTCTTATAAAAAGAGCTTTTGTTTTGTTTGTAGAAATGTATTAATTAGTAAGACTAAAATTTTATTTTGTTATTTTTTGTTTCTTTTCTTACTCTGTTGTATTAATTGTAATTTAAATTTGAAAAAAATATAATAAAAAACTGCGAATTTAGTTTTGGTTATATTTTTTCTTATTTGGTGATTTTTTTCACAAATGTTTTTTACAATATTTTTTTTTTGTGGCAACACTGGTGGTGTCATCAATGTTATTATTTTTAATGTAATTTTTTTTTTATATGAAGTTTGACAATTAAGTTTCACAGAAAGTTCATGTATAAAAGACAAAAGTAAATAATCAAAACGAAATGAAATAAATTTGAGTATGTAACAATTTTGAAAGAACGACATTATTAATACCTGTTATTTGGCAATTTCAATCACAGTAGTTACCAGTGATTTATCAATAACCGTGATTAAATCACAGGTTTGAAAATATCGCTCATCTCTAATGTATATGTATGTAGGGCCTTACAACAGGGATTGCCGAAATCTAACAGTTTATAGTGGCAATCTTTTTGAAGCTACACCTGTCAAATTAGTTCCCATTTAATCAGTCTCTTTTACCAAATCAGAATTGACGTTTAAAACATAGACGACAAAGTGTGTTCGGAGAATGGGATTCCTAGTTTTCATCGAAAAATCATTTTCAGCTATGAAACCTTTTTGTAGTCGCCATAGTATAGTAGGTTGGCTTATTAGACGTGAGGCCTCTGTTCAAACTCCAGGTCAGACAACTCCAATAAAACGAGTTAAAAAAAACTCGTAGAGTAAAATAAAATTGCAATAAAAAATTTCTTAAAAGGCTGTCGTTCGGAACCGACTTTAAACTACAGTTCCCACTACATGTACAAAATCAACACACACAACATAAGTGATGTGAGACGCTATGTAGTAATCCTGACTGAAGGGTTGTAATGAAGTTTCGTTGAAAGAATTAATAATTTAACACACACAATTGTCGATTTTGCATCACTAGATCGCAGTGTGTCAGTGCATCCCTAAAAGTCACTGTTTGATGTGGTTTTTAGCTGCCGGCGCATCAGTCCATATATCTTAAAAAGAAAATTTGGCAAGGCCATCACTATGAAAGGCGAATAATATAGCTCGACGACTACCAATTTTCTTTAGACTGAATTGAATGATCTGGACATCAGTGACATGTGTTTTTAACAAAACGGCACTATGTTCACACAACTCATTTTATTCGAGCGACTTGGGGACATGGTCCTATTACATAGAAGATGTGAACTAGCCACCAATGTCATGCAATTTGGCATGCACATTTATTGTGAAGTTTTCTTAAATAGCTGGTGTATGAGAAGAACTCACAAACCACAGTGGTCTTTCAAGCTCACATAACCTATGCCATCAATCAAATTCAGACTGATTTATGCGTCAATTTCCTTGCAATTGGACATTTCGTATGTGCTTCATTCATAAAAGTCGTGGTGCACATTTGAACGATTTTATATCCCACAAATAATGGCATCAATAGATCTTCCAAATGAATACAAAATTTCGATGATATCTCTCTCTTATTCATATTAAACAACTGTCTTATTAAGTAATTTAGTGCAGTCTTATTATTAGTTGATTTTTTCTTTCGTACCTTTTTTCAAAATATAATTTATTCCATAAATTTATTTTGATTGTCTGCATTTATTTAACCGCATCCATTTATCAGTTTCCCTCCCTTTTTTCATTGCCTTTTAATGCTTTCATTACAACTATTTGCTATGCTGTGCAGTAGAGATGAGCGATCCAGTGATTTTTGAAGAACGTTGTTCTCAGTGAACGTGATTTATTAATCACTGTTCTTTAAAACAGTGATTGTGATCACAGTATTCCAATAATACAATAATGACAATAACGTATTTTATTAAGTCGTAAGAAAGAGACAACTAGATACATACTACGAAAAGACTACTAAACAAAATGAGTGTTGCCGTTTTTGGTTATTTCTAACCAAAATTGGTTATTTTTTTGTTCAATGTGTAGATGTGTAGATTTCTCCGGGTTTGGTTATTTATTTTTCTTATAAATAGAGCTTTTGTTTTGTTTGTAGAAATGTATTAATTAGTAAGACTAAAATTTTATTTTGTTATTTTTTGTTTCTTTTCTTACTCTGTTGTATTAATTATAATTTATATTTGAAAAAAATAAAATAAAAAAACTGCGAATTTAGTTTTGGTTATATTTTTTCTTATTTTGTGATTTTTTTCACAAATGTTGGTTACAATATTTTTTTTTCGTGGCAACACTGGTGAAGGGAAAATAAAGTTTGACGTTTACTAAAATTTTGTGAAAGGGACAGCAAATATTACCAACAAGTATTTCTGTCCCTGACTGATTCTTTCTTTTTTGTTTATTTATGTTTGTTAAATTTTAGGGTGGTTTTTATTTACTATTTTGTTAGAATCTGATGATATTTTTGTAGAATAATAGAATAGTTTTGAAAGGAAATGAACTGTTGTATTGGGGAAACATAATACGGAACTAATGTATTTGGTGACACATTTCATCGATTGTCACTAACTTAGTATTTAACCAATTGAGAGGTATATTCACAAACTCCTGAAACAAAAAGTTATGAGTATATATTTCGTTATATTTTTCTTTTTACTTATCTTTTACACACGGAACTTATTTCATTGTGAAGAGAAATTGCTAAGAGTTCGATTAATAATAAAATTTAAATTGCCGAATTTTAATGTTTTCATTCAAGAAATTAATAAATACTAGTAATATACACAAAGTTCTGCAAGAAAAAAATTTTATGAGCAATATGTCTTATTTGATCTTGATATATTTAGTTTCTTGCTTACCTTTTGCACAAGAAATTATATTCATTGCGACCAAAGACCACATACATTTCGATTAATAATTAAATATTTAAGAATCTTTTAACTTTTCATTGAAGAAATTAGAAAATATCCCAAATTTTCCCTTTTTTAACACAAAATCAATGTTTGTTTACATTTAATTTTTCAACTTTATCCGCCAGTTTTCAGTCTGTATATCTGTTGCTTCTAACACATTTGCTTTGCAAAACTTATAATTCATTTTTTTCTCCCTCTAAATATTTTAGTAAACAAAACAAAATGAAATAAATTTGAGTATGTAACAATTTTGAAAGAACGACATTATTAGTACCTGTTATTTGGCAATTTCAATCACTGTAGTTACCAGTGAATTATCAATCACCGTAATTAAATCACAGGTTTGAAAATATCGCTCATCTCTAATGTGTATGATAATATATCGGAAATGCAATTCAATAGAAAGTATACGACTAATAATTTGAAATTAAACATTTGCAAACTATGATATGACAATTCTATTAAATTTTTAAAAATTTTAAATTTTTGGATATATCCTAACCTAAAAGTAAATACAAAAACAACAATTCTAGGCTATATTCTAGTGTTTACTACATCGTGGCCTGTATCTCTCACATCTTCACAACAAAAAAAAAACTAAATAATGCCAATGAGGCTCTTTTTATCTTGATGGGTGCGTTAATAAGCAAAATTTCCGTATTTGGACTCAGAAAACCCCCACGTGGATTTTACAGAAGCCATTGCACCCACTACGAGTGACTGTTTGGTGCGGCTTGAACAGTGGATCCTTGATAATGAGAATGGCGGATAATGGAGACACCTATTGCTGCATGATAACAAATTGTTATGTACCCGATCTTCATGGTATTGATCTGAACGATGTTCGGTTTCAACAGGATGGGCAAGTTGCACCACATCTCATGTCACCATAGGTTTATTGCGTCAAACATTTGATGGCCGTTTAATTAGGCGAAATGGCTGAATTGACCGCCAAGAAGCTGCGATTTGACATCGTTGGACTATTTTATGTGGGGCGCTGTTACAGAAAAGTATTATGCCGACAAACTAAAGACAATTGAGCATTTGAAGGCCAACATTCGTGTTGCCATTGCCGAGATACGAACTCATATATTCGAAAAAGTGCCCAAAAATTGATCCTATGGAATGCGGTACTGAGATGCCAGTCGCGGCAGCCATATGAATGAAATAATCTTACATTTCTAACCGGAACAATTGTACTTCACAAGAAAATAATAAATTTGGGAAAAATTTCAAACCGTTTTTGTTTTATTGCATTTTTAATTTGAAGTTTTAAATTTCCCATCCTATATTTCAGATACCAGGTATTTCGACAAGGAATTTGTAACGATATCATATCTAGGAACGTTCAATGCCGAAATGCGGATACTGTCAGAGAAAACAACTGCAATTAGCTCTGAAGAAGATCAGCGGGTGGGTATCTAATCGCGGCTTGGGTTTTAATTCCAACAATACTGAAATTGTACTCTCCGCTAGGAGGAATAGACCACCGCATTTTCATCCACTAGGAATACATGGAATGGAACTGGAACTCAAATATAAGGCGAATTTTCTAGGGGTCGTTCTGGATAGAAAGTTGACTTGGAAACCGAACATCATTAAAGAATTGAAAAATGCCTCCAATGCCCTCTAGACATATATAATTGGTCATTGCAACTCTTCAGTCAACTACGACCTAGATTATCCACGGCAATTACGTTGTGTGTGTAATTTGTTTCGATAAGGGTCGGAACCTACAGTTTAAAGTCGAATTTGAACGAAAGATTTTTGAGAATTTTTTTTATGGAATTTTAATTTACTCTCAGAGGTTTTGCCTGAAATCTGCTGAGAGGGAGTTGCCGAAGGAAGATTTTTTGTCTCCCTTTTAATAAGCCAACACAACACCTACTCGACAACAACGTTTCTAGTTACCCCGTGTTCGGCCTAGTACATAGGATGGCACATTGGATCTACACAGCAGTGATGTGAACTACCTTGATATAGGGATGACTAGCATAGCGGAACTCACTCGATAGGACAACTAACTTGAATCTAGTATATGGTTAATTAGCCGGCACGGTGATTTGATTTGACACTATTTGACTTTCAATTCAATAATATTCAAAAGAATCCTAAGGAGTTTTTAGAACTCAACAAATATATATTTTTTTATATTTAATATTTTTTTTATTTCTCGAACCCTCCCAACTTGTTTCATTTGATAAAAAACGGTATTTTTAATCTTTTCACACAAAGTTATTGATTACCCAAATATTTTTTAACCTATTTTCAAAATCCAAAGTTGTTTGAAAAGGGGACACATGAGCATTTAAAATGGTACACATAAACATATGGTTCAAACTTACATATTAAGAGGTTTAATCGGGTAAACTTGGAAAATATGATATTTTTCTCATTTTTAAAGTTTAGCTATACTTAATTGCAAAATTTAATTAAAAAATATAAAATAAGTGATGACATTCTGAAAATGTATTATCTTTTGAAGAGATTGACACTTCGTTTGATCAAATCGGACAAAAATTACCGTAGTTATTATTTAAATAGTATAACAGTCGTGTTATATATTTTATATATGTCATCTTATCAAATGAACTTTCATTTCCAAAAATTTTCTAAAGTTTTGATGGATCTTGATTGTTTATTGGAAAATGTGTAAATTAAACGTTTGCACGACTACTAGAAGTCTTTTTCTGCAAATATCGGATCCGCCATCTAACGTTTTTTTCAACTAGTGCTTATTTCGTGAATAGTAACTCTTTGCTCATGTCTGATTTGACAGATAATTAGTTTTATCCTTCCGCTGAACGAATATGGTTGTGTATACGCTTGAAAAACGCTGGGAAATATTGCGACATTACTTTGAAAATCATGGTAATGTTGCAGAATGTGTGCGAAAATTGTGTACGGATTTTGGAAGAAGAGAAGCACCGTCAGCTCCGTATGTTCGTTATCTTGTGAAAAAAGTGATGAAACTGTTATTCTCATCGTTAAACCAAAGCGTGAAAAGCCAAAAACAGTGCGTATACCCGAGAATATTGCTGCTGTGGCAAAAAGTGTGCGTGAAGAGCCATCAACATCAATTCACCGTCGTTCTCAACAATTGAACATTTGAACCAATCTTTGTTCACAAAAATTGAAGAGGAGGATATTGGCAACATTTGGTTTCAACAGGACGGCGCTACGTGCCACACAGCCGAAGCTACACTCGATGTTTTGAGCCCTGTTTTTGAAGATCGCATTATCAGCCGCAGAGCTGATGTCGTTTGGCCACCTCGGAGCTGCGATTTGACACCGTTGGACTATTATTTGTGGGGTGCCGTCAAAGATAAGTGTTACGCCGACAAGCCAGAGACAATTGACGCTTTAAAGACAATATTCGTGAAGCCATTGGTGAAATACAGCTGCACACAATCGATAATGTGCTTAAAAATTGGACCGATCGTGTAGGCTACTCCATGGCCAGCCGAGGCAGCCATTTGAATGAAATTATTTTCCATTATTAACCGGAAAGATTGTACTTTCAAATAAAAAAAAGAAATTTGAGAAAATATTCAGTAGTTTTTTTTAAAGCATTATCAAAAAAAAAAATATTTGGCGGACCCTTTATTATTATTTCTGTTTGGTCTTCTGGTGGTCGCTCAAACGTGAAATTGACACATTTTGCGATAAACAATTATGATCCATCAAAACTTTAGAAAATTTTTAAACTGAAAGTTCATTTGAAAAAAATATACTTCTATATGAAACATTTAATTCGATTGTTAGATTATTAAACAATAACTACGGTAATTTTTACCCCATTTGATCAAACGAAGTGTCAATCTCTTCACAAGATAATGCACTTTCAGAATGTCATCACTTACTTCATATTTTTTTAACTAGATTTTGCTACTATGAACGGACAAACTTGAAAAAATATAAAAAGTTTGCATTTGTCAAGTTTACCTCTTCAAATAGGATATTAAGTCAAAATATATATATATATGTATATCGTTTTAAAGATCCGTCCCTCTCCTTTCTAATAAGGTTTAAATTTTGGACATCGGTTCAGAAATGTTTGTGTAATCAATAAACTTGTGCGTAAAATCCAAATAAACAGTTTTTGTCAAACAAGTTTAGAAAAATATAAAAATATATTTTTGAGTCCTACTCAACAAAGCTCACAACACTATGCTATTAGCTGGGTGTATTTCATTTTTTGTATTTTGTCGCATAGTGTAATTTGTAAAGGAATGTAGATTTGTAACAATAATTTCTATTTCTGCACAATGTGCCACCATATCTGTTGCAGAAACACTGTGAAAATCGCCAATCATTTTCCATTACATTGCCTTGAATATTCAAGAGCTTATTACAGTTAAAAGTTTCTCATCCTCCTTTCAGTTTAAGAATATGCTTGAAATACACAGCCACATCAAAAGATAAACTCTTCTGACATTTGAAATAAATGTTTAATTCAGATGATTCGAAGAGATTCTACTGTTGAAATATCTTTTAATTTCTCTTTTGATGTTGATAAATTGGCACACTAAGAAAGTGGTAATGAATCTCTGGAACATCTAAGGTAAGTCTCAAGCATTGTAATTAACTTTGGTACATTTTCACAGAGACTTCAATAGAATGTTCAATCTATGAAGTATTCTAAAATGAATTAATGTTGAACATTAGACAAGGAAACTTTTAATGGAGTTTTGGTTTCCCTAACCTATGCTGAGGTATAATCATTAATACTGATTACATGCTCAATATATTTCTACGTTTAGAACATAAGGATAAAATAGTATATGTACATTATCCCTTTGTTATTACCAGTAAAAGAATTTTTTTAATTTACTAACACTGCAAAGAATTTGATGGCTACAAAGTGGGTAGCAAATGTTCAGGTACCCCAATATTTTTAGCAATTTTATGAATTTTAAGCAATAATATGAACAAATAATTGATGTTTTTTCTACAAATTATTTTGTTAATTTATTTCTATTTTATAATAAATAAAACCAGTTTTAATGTTTTTCACAGATAATAAGAAAAATTAGGGAAAGGTTCTGGTGACTTCAAATTTTGCAGTGCAAAAGTCGAAATATCCTCAAGAAGAACTCAAAGTAAATTTAAAATCCCAAAGCCCTACACTTAAGAACCCCATTTAACCCAGTTGGCATTGAATGTAACTGTTTTGTTTAGCGTTTTCTGTTCATATATGCCGTCATGCATTTCATTTTTCAGTTGACTTTTTTTTCAGGTTTAACGGCTACGTGGAAATGTTCTCCTCTATACTCTCTTGGAGTCATATCGATACTTTGTGCAAGAGTATTGTTACGAAAATGAAAAAATCTAGATTCTGGTGTTTTGCTCTTACATCGTTTAACATTAAAATTATAAACAAAAGCTACAAAAACAAAACAATGCAGTAAGCAAACCTGTTTACAAATTATCGAACTGCATAATATAGCAACAAACACCAGCATAAAAAAGTGATAAGCAAGTAAACAAAAATATACAAACAAACACCAGCTTAAAAATTGGTAAACAAGTATACAAAAATACAGCAAAAACACTACAAGAATAAGTGTAAACAAAATATATTTATAGAGATCTCGAAAAGGCCAAGCCATGAACATTCGCCTTCAAGAACATTCATGAGACTGTTTACGTTGACGTAGAAAAGGCAAAGCAAAGCAGACGACGAAATTAGTGAAGTTCAGTCAGTCTTGTGTGAAGACGCGATGCATTTGAAGAGAGTAATCGTGGTTTGAAAATCTCAGTTACAAAGATCTGTCGAACAATTGTCTATTAATTGCTATTGTTTATGCACAGGGTGCAAACAGGTAAATAAAAAACAAAGCAATTGTTGTTGTTAAATCAAGTTGTGAACAGTGGCATACAATATTGTGCGAATAATAAAGAATTTTAATTAAAACTAAACGCAAATTTATTTTTATTTTATTTGCAATCTATGACCTCATATTTTAAACGTTTTTAAAAGGTAAAACCGAAACAGTATTGAGCCTTTCAAATAAAATCTTCACGTTAGAAGCCGTATGAATACGAATTCTTAATTTTTCCGAACTTTAGGTAAATTTTATCTTTGGAATGTTTAAATACTCTCTCTTTCTCTCTTCTTCATTATTTTCTTAATAAACTCCAGAATTGTCACACTTGTTGCCAACACACATCTCCACAGTATTGTACTATTGAGGCCATGCGTAACTATTTCACGCAAGTTCCTTGAAGTGAGCTCTTTAGTTTTTTTTCTTCATACTAAAGCATTTCTAATGAGTCTTGAAATACAGTATTCACCGGGTATAAGCACTTTCAAAAATACTTACAGGACAGTGCTTATTAGCGAGGAATTGTTATATCGAAATCCCCCACCTGATAGCAAATAGCTGCGTGTCATTTAAGCTGATAGAATTCTATTTGTCTCATTTCTGTCAATGACTTTGTACTCGATGGAATGCCCGTCGGAGATGGTTTTGATCATCTTCTACAGATCGGTGTAGTGAACAAAGTTGTAATTTGCTGGGTCCCCATGTCACTTCTGCAAAGAAATTTCTGAAACCGATGGATTCGCAACAGACTTTATAGACGTATTCAAGAATCTTATTGTAAGATTAACTTGACAGAGAATCAGACAGTTGACTTGTCCGATACCTGCATCAGGTTAGATTAGTAGAAGAAGAGCTTTACAAATTACGAAAGGCGAACACTGGTGGATTGTAGGTTTTCAATCAGCAATCAATTATGTGAGATTGAGTAGCATTCAGTTGGTTATGTCTCTTGGCTGGGACAGAGTGAAGCCACTGCCTCAAGTAAAATGAAACCATAAGGAACATTATATAAATCTGCCGTATGGCGTTAATGGTGAACATTGGCTTCCATTGGCTCAAGAAATCCAGAAACGTTTAATCGTGCGAACGAGTGATCTAGACAACAGGATCAATTTTGAAATGAAAGTTATGACAAACCGAGTACATATAAAGTAAATTTTAAATACTAGGTACAATTTTTTGTATAAGCGGGAATGCTTAAAAGCGGAGTGCATATATCGAAATAGTTGCAGTAAATTTGAATATTTTACTATATTTGTCATTTGAAATTTAAATTTATGAAAAATAAGAATAAGCCTTAGAAAGAGAAATATGGTGAAAAGCTGTCTTGGGAAACGAAGACATTGAATAAAAAATTGTTTTACCCTTTTGGAAGGGATAAATGTTGATGCTGAAATTCCTCAAGCACGTTGTCAAAGTACTTGCATACTCACATTTTCTTATACTTAGTGTACTATTAACTAACAATTAAACTCTGTTGTTTATTTTGAGTTCAAAAATTTTCCTGATGAATATATTTCATAGTATAAATGGAAAAAATTTTAAAATATTACTTTAGAGATTTAAAAATTTTTTTCAAGATTATTCCAAAATTTAAAACACATGCTATGTATGGTTTTCCATACATACTCTCACCAAACTATATCAGTAGCCCACAAAGATTTGTTTTCTGTGTTTTTTTTTTAGCTTACACAACGCTACAGTAAAAGTACGGAGTGTTTTATAGTTGAGCTGTATTTGTCATTTCAATAATAAAAGTTCGTTTGCCAATACAAGTTTCGCTCAGGTATTATTTCTGGTTTATGCGTACCAAACTAATATTTTACAAAAACCAAAGAAAAAAAACGATCTAATGCCGCTTGATCTTATTGAACACATGTGGCACAAATCCAACGGTACAGCTAAAGCTAACATACATAATTGGCCATTAGAACCCTTCAGTTAGGATTACGATCTAGCTTCTCACACCATGAGTGGCGGAAACTACAGTTTAAAGTCGGATCGGAAGAGAAACTTTTTCATGTCAATTTTATTTTCTCTTAGAGTTTTTGCTAGAAATCTGCTAAAAGATAGTCACTGATTTCTTATATTTCGTTTTTTAAGCTGTCTGACCTGGGGTATAAACCGTGGCCTTACGACTAATAAGCCAAACATTCTCTATTAGACTACAATAATTTCTGGTTTAAACGCATCAGTCTAAGATCTCACAAAACCGCAAGGAAAAAACTGAACGGCATTAAATCGCATGAACTTATTAATGCATGACATGCAGTTCGGATACAATGGTACTGCTGAGCCTAAGGGACCTCTGTTATTATGTACTTGTAACGAATACCGTGAAACGAATACGTAAACTATTGGTCACTACAACCTTTCAGTCAGGATTACAACCTAGCTTCTCACATTACTTACGTTGTGTGTGTTAATTTGTGTACATGAATGGCTGGATCTACAGTTTAAAGTCGGCTCCAACCGACAGATTTCTGATAAACTTTTTGATGGCAATTTCATTTACTCTCAGAGTTTTTGTCAAAAATCTGCAGAGAGGAAATCGCCGAAGAACTATATTTTCATATTTCGTTCTGTTGAAAATGACTGACCTGGGGTTTGAAGTCTGGCCTCACGTCTAATATACAATACAGTTTAACACGTACACGCCGGCTCTGTAACTCATGCTTGTTTTGTGTGATTGACTAAGAGTAGATTCTTCGCAAATTCGTCTGATCCTCACTAAATATTCTAAATTTTTACCGTGAAAATAGAACAGTGCTCAATTAACTAGGGAAGAAATAAACCCATTTATTAGAATTTTGCTTATAATGGGTGTAACTCAAGTCCCAGAAATAAGATTAGATTGGTAAAAAAAAAGACATGTATACGAACGCCCTAATAAAAAAACCATTAAATGGTACCGAAAATTGTATTACAATTAATAAGCGGAACTTCCCTCGTGAAATAAAAACAAAAATATATGCTTTTAATAGAACTTGACTCTCAAATATTCTTTATCGGCAGTCGAAGTATTAAAGATCTAAATATTTGATGTTTCGTACCGTCTAAAAGCATAATCAAATGCGTACCACCGGTGGTACACGCCGTCCGATAGGGCTGTCTAGTGCGGGCCACCGGTGTTACACGCCGCCCGGTAAGGAAGTCTAGTGCGGGCCGACGGTGGTACGCGCCGCTGTGAACTTGTTAATGTTCTATAAATTCGAAGTGGCTATATTTAATAATGGATTGAACCTTAATTTTTGGTGTGTTACAAAGTGGATTAAGGTATAATTCAGTCAGTTTTGACCGACTTTATCTCCCGTACTTGTATACATTTTTTTAAATAAGTTTTGCGTTGTTTTGCGTTATTTTCCATCTTTTACCTCAAACTTGTTTACCCGTTTTATTTTTTTTTAAGAGAAACCATACACACATACATTTGCATTTATGTTGATTTCCTTCAAATATGGTCGAAATGTGAGAACAACTATTTTATCTGATAGCATTTGCCCTAAAAGTTGCTCGCAAAAAACCCCAAAACGAAATATGTGCCGAATAAAAATTTGTGAATGGAGCCAGAAAAACAAAATTTACGTATTCCAACTATTTCTTTACTTTTATGCGGTTGATGGAAAAAAATGTATGAATTTAAAACAAGTTTTTTTCGTTTAATGGTGGAATAAGCAAATAACGAATTTGTTTGTTGAGCAATTTAAAGACAGCTCGGGTAAAAAGGCAGGATAATTTAACGTAACTGATAATACTATAAAAAATTTAATTCTGAAATAGTATGATATGTTGGCAAATATTGTAATACTGCTTCAGCTCCTCTACTATTTTTCTAGAAGATTATGCGTGGATGACTAAAGCAATGCTCCCTGGACTACTGCTATAACATATTTGTTTTTGTAAGTTTTTGAGGTCTATTCTTTTTCTCTTTTCGTTATACACTATTGGTCATTAAAATGTTTCAGCGAGTATTACGACCTAGCTTCTCACATCACTTATGTTGTGTGAGTTAATTCTAGGTATTCTATTAAAAGTGAGGCCATGATTCAATTCTCAGGTCAGGCACCTCAAACAAAATGAAAAAATATTTTTTTTCGGATTTCCTCCTTCGAAAAACTCTGAAAGTAAAGGAAATTTCCACGTAAAGTATTTCAAAAATCGGTGATCGAAGATGACTTTTAACTTTAGTCCTAAAGGATTATTCAGGAGGAACATAAATGACGTGCGAAACTGGATCGTAATCCCGGCTGAAGGATTGTAATGACCAATTATGAAGCACAAAAAAAAAAAAATAAAATCACGATGAACGAAATTGTGTGCTGCTACCTTCCTGGGAGTGTTTGGGATTTCTATGTGTTTGATTTTGATCTCAGAATTTTTATTATCTGAATTTAGTTTCTTTAATCAGGTTTCTCCAACTAAGCAGCTTTAGCAGGCCCGAAAATGATCAGGGCTTTCAGAATTAATTATGAAATTATATTTTATTTTACTCTAGCGCCCAACAAACAATAAAATCGTATTTTTTTATTCTTAAAATATTTTTTGTTGTTGTTCAGACCTTCACAATGAATTTCCTTCATATGTACGTTTGCATAAATGTACAAACATACTTGCGTACATATGTATGCTTGCACGAAATTAGTAGAACAACCTTATATTGCTGAGTTTATGTAATTTTTTATTTGTTTTCATTTTTGCTAGATTTATGCATTTTCCTTTATTTTTTATTTTAACAGCTAATTCAAATTATAATAAAAGAAAAACCTTAAACTTCTGATTAAGTTTCAAGTTTTGCTATAGTTTTTGTTTTCATTAAATTCTTTTACTTTAAACATTTAACAACAACCTTGAACCACGTTCAAGTTTATTTGCATTGAATTTGTATGGATTTTAATATATTTAAATTTTAATTTGTTGCTAAATTGCAAAATATTATTCTAAATATAATTATGCTGTGGACTTATGCATTTTGTCACGCGTGTAAGAAATTCAAGGAAACATGAAATCCATAAATTTGTTGATTTGATTCCCCACCACCATAAACAAATTTAAGTGCTTGCGTTATATGGATAATTGTCCCGGTGATTCCGCCCGGACAATTAGCAACAAACATTCTGGTTGTGCCGGTGATTCCGCCCGGACAAAGCAACACACATTCTAGTTGTCGTGCTGATTCCGCCCGGACAATTCAACACCGACCAGCAAATCAGCTGAGTCACAAACAGTTGTTGTTACAATTTTTTAGTTGTTTTGTGTATCATATACATTTATATCCATTTTTTACCATCTCGAACAATGAAAATAGGGACCATTTGTTAACTCTTTAGTTGATTGGTTAGTGTGGTTATCTTTTATTCTCCATTGTTTTTATCTTCCTTTATATTTCTTTGTAACATTTATAGCGTCTTTTATGTTATTCTATTGTAAACTTTCAAGGGCACAAGTGTTAATTTGTTTCCATATAAATACGGTTTATGTCCTTAAGAATTTTAAATCCTTTTTTCTCTTAACTTTTAAAGTAATTTTACTTTTTGTGTCATTGGGCATTGTGTCTTATTATTCTTTAAGTTTTTCTAATCTTTTTAATTTCTCTTGTATATTAAAGCATTGTGTTAAAGAAATGAATTATGTTTCCAAGAAGTTTGTATGTTTTCTAAGGGAAAGCTGTGGTGGCTAGTCGCCTTTAATACTTGTAAACCCTAAACCACGATATTAATTGTGAGTCTCACCTTATTATCAACCCAACTTAATTTGACATTTCTTTGTTTCGGTGATTGTCAAATTCAACCATGGAGAGCTAAACGAATATGAAGCCCTTACGAATATCTGCGATCAAATCAAAACGCATTTCGAACACTTCGTAATGTTTTTTTTTATCGGAATAATCAACCAAATGTGTTCACAATCGAAAGAATTGTGCAAAAATTGCAGCAAACGGGGTCTGTAGGAAATATGAAAGTACTTGTACGTGCTCACCAAGTTCGTTCTGTGGAAAACGTTGTAATTGCTTACGATAGCGTGGAGAAAAACCGTTCATTCGTCCTTTTGCCAGACAACTACATATATCACGGAAATCACTGATACAGATTTTGAATACAGCTATGAATTTGCACGCTTATATGGTTCAATTGATACAAAAGCTGAAGTCCATTTCAAGCCGAATGATTGGTTGACTTCTTGTAAAATCGATCTGATTTTGCAAACGAAATTGCGGTAGTGCCGGATTAACCCATAATTTTTCAGTTTAGGATTCTGAAAATAAAATAAAATCGCCAGTAACAATTCGATGTTACACTATTATTCTATCGTGTATTTCAAGCAATATATCGCAAATGGTTTTTCGTTTTTAATCTGTCTTTCATTTAATTCATGTTGCAACTATTTTCCAGACCACTGGACCTCCCTCATGGCTTTTAAACAGCCTAAAATTGTTTGTTGTGCAACATTTGATATTTCTGCCATTTGTTTCTGACTCAAATTAGCAATTCGTTGTCTTCAAACTTTTTGGTGGTCTTAAACGTTCTTCATTTCTCCTATCAAAATTGTTATCTCTGAATTGTTGAAATCATTTTTGGATGTAGATTATGATAGAGAATGATCAATATGTGCCTCGACAAGTATTCAATGCGTATCTAAAGCATTTTCCTTCAAATTACAACAAAAAATTTAATGCCTTCCGCAAATTTTAATTTTCCTATACAAAATTCTTCATATTTACCACAATGAAAAAATTAAATGTTGATGATTCACTGATTTGATATATACTGAATATGTTTGACAGATGTCATCACCAACACCAAAAAAAAAAGTAAAATTAATGAATTAAGGCCTCCCCTGAAGTCTGCTAGTCTTTGATAATCGACAAATTACACTATGCGACAAAATAAAAAAATGAAATACACCCAGCTAATGACATAGCATAAGTTGTGAGTTTTGTTGAGTAGAACTCAAAAATATTTTTTTTTTCTTGAACCATCTAAACTTGTTTTATTTGACAAAAACAGTTTTTTTTTTTTGGACTTCACGCACAAATTTATTGATTACACAAACATTTCTGAACCGATGTCCAAAATTTAATCCTTATTAAAAAGGAGAGGGATGGGTCTTTAAAACGATATACATACGTATATTATTTGACTTAATATGCTATGCGGTTTGATGAGGTAAACTTGACAAATTCGAATTTTTTTCATATTTTATCAAGTTTGTCCGTTCATAGTAGCAGACTTTAATTAAAAACTATGAAATAAGTGATGACATTCTGAAAGTGCATTATCTTGTGAAGCGATTGACACTTTGTTTGATCAAATCGTAGTTATTATTTAAATAGTCTAACAGTCGAGTTACATTTTTTCATATTTTCTTATGAACTTTAAACTGAAATGTGTCAATTTCACGTTTGAGAAATAATAATATTTGCAAAAAACACCAATATTAGCCGACTTCTGGTGATCGCTCAAACGTGAAATTGACACATTTTGCGATGAACAATCAAGATCCATCAAAAATTCTATAATGTGGTGAGAATCTATACTTTTACTGTTTTTTTTTTTTTATTGTACAAATTTCGAATAAAAGTATTTCTTCAATTTCCCAAACAGGAAATTGATTTTCATTGGACTAACTTTGGAACGTTACGCACGTACTGGATAGCTAGCTAGTTCGGGAGATGTGGGAGGGGATCTTGTTCCGCGCGTCCAATTTCGTACCACAAAAATAAAAAATAATAAAACAATACACATGACTCGTCCTTGAATGTTTCTCAAGTAGCGTTGTTGCCGTGCTACGTCCCTGAAACCCACCCTACCATGGTTTTCGTTTTAGGGAAAATATATTACGAAAAACCCTAAAAGGACTAAACCTTACCTACGCCTATGAAGTTTTACGTCACTAAAAAAAATTATGGTTCCATTGTATTACAAATTAACATTTGGTTATATTGACAAAAAAAATAGAAAAAAAAATTCTTATAATAATATAAAATATCTCATGTTATGAATAAATTGAAGTTCAAAAACTAATTAGCATGACATTAATATCACTGCATGTTATCATTACAAGTGATCAGTGATTACTAAATTCTTTATTACAAAAGAGAAATTGAAGATAAAGAAAAAAAACAAAAGTATAACAAAGTATAACAGTTAAGAATTCAATGAGAGAATCATCTCGAATTGCTCTTTTGTAATAATAGGAGAAAATACGTAATATATATATCAGTGATGGTACAACAGTAATAGTACTTTATTTGGTACTTTTTTTAACTATTTCTTCGCACGTGATCTTTAAGCTTTTAGAAATGTCATCACTGGTATATTTTATGAAACAAATACTTAAATACTAAATGTATGTGTATTAAACAAAAATATTGGTTTTTAACTTACAGTAGGGTCTCGATTCCAACGATGCGGAAGGCCTTCAGCTTCATTTGATGGAGTCGCTTTACAATATGTGTTTATAGGTTTTTTAATTATTAAATATTAGGGTAGTATATAAGTAATATAAGGGCAATTTCGTGTCAAGTGACCCAATTTTTAAAATCGATGTCTTCCGATTTGGATGAAATTTACACCAAGGTTAGTACTATTGGATAGTTGGCCAGACACAATTTTTCAGCTCTATCATTCAAGAACTGCCGGAGTTAGAGGGGGTCAAAGTTGGACATTTTGGTCATACAGGGTTTTTTTAAAATGTGTGTAACTTTTCACCTATTGGTCCTAGCAAAAATTTTCCAAAGGATATTAGATAGCTATTTCTTCAATCTTTCCAAAAATATTTATTTTAATTTAAAAAAAAAATTTTTTTTTTATTTTTTTTTTTGAATTAATTTTTTTTTTCAATTTGGGCCTTTTTTTTTTGCTTAAAAGAAAGCTTATAAAATTTCCTTTAAGGCCTTCATAATCGCTTAATGGGATGCGAGTGGGATATATATCAAAAAAATTATTTTTTAACTCAAGAATAAGATTTTTCAATATTTGGCACATATACCATTTTCATTTTCCCCCATTTTTTTCGAAATGGAGTTTTTTTATTTTTCCTCAAAAGAAAACTTAGACCATTTCCTTTAAGGTCTTTGTGGGCACTTAGTAGCAAAAAAAAATATTTTAACTCAAAACCAAAGTTTATAAATTTTACCATATGCACTATATTTTTTTTTTAATAGATGTTTTTTTTTTTGCTCAAAGAAAGCTTAGTTCTTTTCCTTTAAGAGCTTTGTGGTCACTTAATGGGATGCGAGTCGGAAGACATCGATTTTAAAAATTTGGTCACTTGACACGAAATTGCCCATATAAGTAATTCATTTTTTTTTTTAAGAAATAAATGGTTAGATATAGGAATATATTATATATAAGAAAAATTAGTACTTAATAGAAAATTTTTAACATTATTGATGAATTATAGATTAATTGTGTTTTTATACATAGAGTAAGTGCATGTTGTAAAAATTATAAATTATTTAATAGATTTAAATAGATTAATAGCGTATGTATAAATGAATTAATTGTATTTATAATTTAAACATTAGGGTTTTAAAGGTTAATATATTTCATTTTTAATTTAGAATTTAGTGAATAATAATAATAATGTTATGGCAAAAGTATGGTTAAATTTGTTTTTTGATTTTTATAAAAATTTTTTTTTAAAAAAACGAAACATAAGTTGTTTCGGCTGGCCTTTCAAGGATTTTCAAGTGAAGAATTCAATGCGATCTTGATCTGTTTTTCCAAATATTTAAATTAGCAGAATTTTGCCAAAAATGCCAAATGAATTGACGCTGCGTCTGCTCCAAATTGGCAAATTGGTGATTCACTCGAGGTACTGGTGGTGTATAGAATTAACTATAGGAAAACGCAATATTTTATTACTATGACGTTGAAAAAAAAAAAACACTACCTCTAAATGAATTTACCTTTTCCAAATGTAATTGACTAAATTAAATTGATTTACTTTGATTTTTTCCAGATATAGCTTTCGCAAATTATAGTTATTTTTTCTTTATATATAAAAAACTTAATTTCACTTACTAAATTAATAATTTTCTTCACTTTGTATAATGAAAACCACTTTCTGCAATATATGTAAGCACTTTATTTTGCTATACTTTCCCTTCAGGATGTTGAAGGTTCTACAGATCAAGTCAAAAAGAACTTATGCAAATCTGTAGCCATCTATCAAACCTCCGTTCGGCATTAAATAAATAACGTGACGTTAATTCTTCTATATAAAACATCACGTGATAATATATATCACAGATACATACATATATTCTCTTTAACTGGATAATACTGGTTTTTTTTCGTTATGTTGAGAGTATATGGGTCTCCTCTCTTGCAAAAGTAAAAAGAAGTGGGAGAATCTAGAAATAGAAAAAAAAAATAAAACAACAATACATTGGATTCTGTAAAAAATACAGTTGTAAGACCTTGACACATTAAGTATAAGGGAATGTATGCCAACTACCATTACTGATGCCTTTATAATGAATTAGAATACTGATTTTGGGTAATGTCGGCATAATTATAAAAATGATGTATTACAATTCCGAAAATTTTTGAAGTCAAAGTTCATTTGATGAGATGATATATATAAAAAATATAACACGATTGTTATACTATTTAAATAATAACGACGGTAATTTTTTTTTCGATTTGATCAAACGAAGTGTCAATCTCTTCACAAGATAATGCACTTTCAAAATGACATCACTTATTTTATATTTTTTAGTTAAATTATGTAATTAAGTAAATTTGAAAAAATGCGAATTAAAATCATATTTTCCAAGTTTACCCGACCAAAACCCATAACATATAAGTTTGAACCATATGTTTAAGTACTATATACCAATTTTGAAAATAGATTAAAAATTATTTGGGTAATCAATAATTTTGTGTGAAAAGAACAAAAAAAAAAAAAAAAAACAGTTTTGGCAAATAAATCAAGTTTGGCGGGTTCACGTATTTAATTTTGACGATTTCAACACGTATTTATTTCGTCAGCTGTTGTTGAGTTTGTTTCATCAGCTGTTTGAGTAGTGTTTTCCTTAAGTCTCCTGCTAGCAGTATAAAATCACAACATAATGAATATTGATTTCCACGGAAATATCTTAAATGATTTCTGATGTACAATTTTGCATTCAGCGTGCACAGATAAAATGTATTTCTAATAAGATAGATGTAAAGAAATTCAAATATTTTAAGTCGAAAAAGTCACAAAAGTGAGCTTTGTAAACATTTGTTTATATTTGGGTAAAACGCAAATATATTCAGCAAAACTAGGCCTTGCCTACGTATGTATAGTTTCATAAATCGGTTGAATGGTTCTCCATTGTAATCTAACGAATATACAACAGCATATTTTTATTATTTATATTCATCTTAAAGTAAAAGACAGGAAAATTTTTCAATCATCCCACTTATTTCATAATATTTTTTAATAGTCTCCACATACATTATAATAAACACCCTTAGGGCAAACAATTATTTTGCAAATAACTTCCTGTAACTGCTTGCCAAAAGTGTCAAAATATTTTTGTAATAAAACAAGAACATGTGCATTGTAGGAGAAGTTTTTGTGGTGCAAACACAATGTGAGTGAACGACATGTTTTTGTTTACATTTACTTCCACTTTAATCTCCTTTATGTTCAACCATCCTTACGAATATATAACGGGTCTTCCAATAGAGACTTCTGTAGTTTGACCGTTGATAACTGTTATCTTGTTGAAGCTACATTGTTATTTACTAAGTGACCGCCATAATTACTTACTTACCTCAGCAGTTATTACAAACCCTTAGTCAGGATTAAAACCCAGCCTCTCACACCACCATTTTGTGTGCGTTAATTTTATGCGTCAGCGACGAGAACTACACACATTTTAAAGTCGAATCCGGACGACCGATTTTTGAGGAATTTTTGATGGCCATTTTATTTACTCGCAGAGTTTTGTTGTATTAAAATATGTGTTCTGTACGGGCAACGTATCGGCAGCTTTGTCTATTACCGTCCATTCGAGTTGACTATGTGCTGGACGAACTCGAAACCATTGGTTCAGTGCGACAGTTTCCATGTATAGAAGAATCCGGGGCAGCAGATTTAGCATTGCTTGACAAGAACTTAGCATATGCTGAGTTGAAATTGTACCAGTACAGCAGGTGACAACTGACAATAATTTTTATCGGTAACATTCTACGGTGAGACGCAAATCTGGATGAGTGCGTAGCTGAACATAAAATACACACACACTTCTTATACCACATTGAATATTCTAGAGGGGCAATTTGAGGGCACGGTCATCTCAAGTGATGTGAACTTGCCGCGGTGATAGTGTACTTTAACCCCGTTAGACTTTATCTTGAAAGGTTCTATTAAGACGTAGGTATATTTGGACTCAAGTCCCTTTTATTTTATTTTATTCCCACCGATTTTTCCGAAACACCAAAATATGTATTTTAAATTTAAACTTAACTAAGGTTTATTAATTATTACACAAAATAATACATTAAAGGTTTAAGATGTCAAAAATTCGCGTGGATTAAAATTATGATTATAAATATGATGGTGATGCTCGCTCGATGGCTGCCAGAAAAGAAAAGAAAGAAGGGTGTGGTTCTTTAATATGGCTGTGCGACAAAGTAGTCGACAAAGTCGTTCTTAACGCCGGTGCATTGCAGACGGCTTGGGGCGGTGTTGCCACAATACTCCCCCTGGGGGGGGTTCACAAGAACCTTCGTGGACGATTGACGTATCTGCCGCTAGATGTTGTCTTCTGTATTCTGGTTTCGGGTGCAAAGGTGACGGAGGTTGAGGTCTTCTTGCAGCTGGGTCTGCTTAGATTCGGGCAATGTGTGATTTCTGATCCGTCAGGAACAGTTTGTGGCAGCGAACTGGTTTTAGTTACTCTATCGGGAACTGGCAGGATGTCGATGTTGTCATTGCTAGACGAAAAAGCTGGCTTCAGTCGATCAATGTTGATGTTGCATGGTCGCCCACGAACTGAAATTGTAAAAAATTTGTCAAATCGTTTAAGAACTGGGTACGGGCCATCGTAAGGATGGGTAAGAGACGGTCGAATCGAGTCGTTGCGCACAAAAACGTGCGATGAGTTTTTAAGCGATTTTGAAACAAACGTCTGCGGCATTGAATGGTAAGCGGTGTCGGTGGGTTTGAGCTTTTGCATCACTGCTCGAAAATTAGAGACAAAATCGTTAGTCGAGTCAGGGATCTTAACTTGATTAAAAAATTCTCCCGGAATTTTTAACGTTGAACCGTATACTAGTTCAGCTGGCGATGCCTTCAAATCTTCTTTGAAAGAAACCCGTAGTCCAAGCAAAATTATTGGCAAATGGTGCACCCAACGTTCTGAATTGTGGCACAAAATGGCTGACTTTAACGTGCGGTGCCACCTCTCAATGATGCCATTGGACTGTGGATGATAGGGTGTAGTACGAAGATGCGTTGTACCGATTGTAGTCATCAACTCGGCGAAAACTGAGGACTCAAATTGACGTCCACGATCAGACGTAATACGCGCTGGAACACCAAACCTGGATATCCATTGTGACAAGAGGGCTTTAACGACGGAGTCCGCACTCATATCTGGCATTGGAACCGCTTCCGGCCAACGTGTAAATCGATCAACTACTGTCAGACAATATCGCTGTCCTTCGCACACTGGAAATGGACCAACGATATCTATGTTAATATGCGCGAAGCGTTGTTGAGGTGGCTCGTATTTAGCAGGTGCAGAACGAGTATGACGCTGAATCTTCGCTCGTTGGCATTGTAGACAGTTCTGAACAAAATGAGATGCATCCTTTCGAATCCCGGGCCAACAAAATCTGCTAGTGACCAGCCTGGTTGTCGCACGAACGCCTGGATGTGACAAATTGTGTGTTTTCGATAAAATTTGTTGACGGAATTCCTTAGGGATATAAGGACGAATCCGCGATGTCGCTGTGTCACACACGAGCTGGTCGCTACACCCTGGGATCGGAAAAAATTTGAGTACAAGTGAATTTTCCTGAGTACCTGACTTCGCCATCATTTGCTGGAGCTCGTCGTCGTTCTGTTGCGCTGATGCTATGTGGGAGTAGTTAATGACTTGATCGATTGAGCCGATACGGGAGAGTGCGTCGGCCGTAACGTTTGCTGCGCCAGGCGTGTGGCGGATGTCGGTGGTAAATTGGCTGATGAAGTCGAGTTGACGAATTCTTCGGGGGGAGGCTTTTTCGAGCTTTTGCTGAAATGCAAAAATTAGCGGTCGATGGTCGGTGACGAGGTAGCAGCGACGTCCCTCTATCATGTACCGGAAGTGGCACACAGCTTGGTACAAAGCCGTCAGCTCCCGGTCATACGTAGAATATTTTTGTTGCGTACTCGTTAGCTTCTTCGAATAAAACGCTAGGGGTTGAAGATGACCATCAATTTCTTGATGAAGAGCTGCCCCTACGGCCGTGTCAGAGGCGTCAACGTAAATTGCCAAATTGGCATCGGCAGCAGGGTGCGCCAAAAGTGCCGCATTAGAAAGCTCGTCTTTGCAACGTTGGAAGGCGGCCTCTGCAGCAGGATTCCAGTTTAGTGGCGTACGATCGTTTTTTTTATTTCCGTTGATCAGCTGTTGTAGCTCTTTTTGGTAGGTTATCGCATGTGGCAAGAATTTTCTGTAAAAATTTATCATGGCGATGAATCTTTTCAATTCTTGAGCCACTTTTGGTTTTGGGAATTCCCGTACGGCAGCTACTTTCTCCGGCAGAGGACGGATACCACCAGCGCTTACCAAATGACCGAGGAACCTAATTTCACTTTTTCCAAATTCGCATTTTTTTAGGTTAATTGCTAGATGATTGTCCCGTAGGCGGCAAAAAACTTCGGCTAGGTCGTGGCGGTGTTGTTCGAGTGACGTCGATGCTACGCAGATGTCGTCTATGTACGGGAAGACAAAATCTAATCCCCGAAGTACCTCATCAATTAGCCGCTGAAAAGTTTGGGCTGCATTACATAGTCCAAACGTCATGAATCGGAATTCATATAGTCCAAATGGCGTGCTGATGGCGGTCTTCGCAATGTCATCCGGGTGGATGGGAACCTGGTGGAACGCTTTTTGAAGGTCGATTTTTGAAAAAACTTTCTTACCACTAAGATTTGAAGTAAAGTCGGATAGATATGGTAACGGATATCGATCTGGTAGCGTCTGCGCATTGAGAGCACGGTAGTCGCCACATGGCCTCCAGGTTCCGTCTCCCTTCCTCACCATATGTAACGGACTCGACCAGTTACTGTTAGAAGGCTGACAGATACCGGCTTTTAATAAAAAATCGAATTCTTCTCTGGCGGCTGCAAGCTTCTCTGGTGATAGACGTCGTGGCCTACAAAAAACGGGTTGCCCAGTGGTGTTGATTCTATGTGAAATTGACGATTTTGTAGTAGAGCCGTACGGGGAAAGCTTGGTAATGTCAGCAAACTCGTTTAAAATATCAGCAAACGGATCACTTGTATTGAAAGTCTTGATGGCAAGTGTTTTGAACAATGGAGATGAGGTAAGTTTCGATGCTACACCTGTTGCGTTATCTATAAGACGGTTGCGTCGTAGATCGATGAGCAGGTCATAGTGTTTTATGAAGTCGCATCCAATAATTGGTGACGTCACATCAGCGACCACAAATGACCAAAAAAATTCGCGACGTAGGCCCAGATCCACTTTGATGCGCCTTTCGCCGCTTACTCTAAT